>APFE031405384.1:43968-61454 GCA_000404065.3 Pinus taeda | reverse complement strand
GTAATCAGCTGACCTTGTTCCTTTAGGTAGTGAAGCAACACTTTTAGGGACTTAGGAGCCCTCAGTTTATGGACATTTATGATTAGGGTTGAAGTGCCCAAAAATGTCTATAACAGTATGTAAACTATAACACAAAGGAGCAATGGAACTTCTTGTGACTGCGCCCAAAGTCGCCAAAAGCGTTTGCTTAATAAAAACTCAGAATACGGAAATGTATCAAGTGCAACCTTCTTTCATTAACTTCAAAGTAACAACTGACAAATTCACTGAATTAACAATGTTTTTTGCTTCAAAAATAATAATTACATATTAAAAGTCTGAACTAGTATCTAGTTGCCTTTCGGCCTTATATAACATAAAAGAGAAACTTGGATAGAAGCGAATCCTCAGGATCAGGAGATCCTGAGGATTTCGCAATATAAAATCTGATCATATGATAAAACAAGAGTATTCAAACTAATCTTCTTCTTCCTTGTCTACCCCAAACATTGTGGCTTTTACCCTTTATGGCCTCGTTTTGTTCTGCCAATTGAACAACTTTTACCCAATCACATCTCTGCATACAAAGATAGCAAAGAATCGATTTTTCATACTAAATTCGCCTATTCTATCACCAAATAGATTCTTCCAACTTTGACTGATATTTTCCTCATTTTATTCTATAAACAGAGATAATATTATGAGGATGAATCATAACTGAAGCATTAAATGAAGAGAAATCATACCTCTTTCTCATCCCAACATACTTCCCAGCTTACCTTGTTGCACATCCTCGTGCAAGAGTGTAGTTCAGATGCAATTGTGTGAGGGAATAAGCAAGGTATACTTCTTCCCTATAATTCCTAAAGCCATTCTTTTGCTTGAGGACAGTGAAAGCCTGGGTTACCTCATGATTTTTTAAGTTATAATCACTACGGTATTGATCAATAGGGTACCATATGATTGAGGTTCTGTAGTGGCATCCTATCCAGTCTGGTCCCAATGTTAAAATCATATTGCTATATTTGAAAAAATGGGAAGAGCCAGCTTGGAAGTTACGGTATCTGAACATCTCCAGGCCCCTCACAATGTTACTAGAAACTTCCCATCTTTGCTTTGATGTAGCCAAGGCTTCTTCTTTAATATCCTGGAAGTATTCCTTTCTGGCCTGAATGATATCAATATGGATTGAACACAATTTTCCTATGACACTATTTTTCTTCATAAACTGCTTATGTCAAATAGATAGGAGAATTGGTTGTGTAGGTTCTCCTCTAACCCATAGGTCAATGCTATATTCATGCCTTTTGAATATGTTGTAAGCCTTGGCCCATTTGAGCTAATTAATAGCAAAGGAAAGGAACGCCTGAAATTGAATTGCTCCTATGAAAGGGGTATGGTGGCTATCCCTGTCATCCTCTAAAACAAAATTATGCATATAGAGCTTAGAAAAGAGGTGTTGAATCTTCTCATCGTGTTCTTTGAAACACTTAATAAAACTAGGAGTGGTTTTAATTTCTACTGGTTTACCGGCCTTAATGGACTTAACTTTTAATAGGAGATATCTCTCCATAACAAATAAATCATAACTAGTAGTGGGAGATCGACAAGATAGAGTGTCTGAATAGAGAGAACAAGCAGTCTCCATTTGTTCTCTGGCTTTCTGCAATTGACCCTCTAAATTTTCAACCTTCTTTTGCTCAGCCTTGTATTGAGAAAAAGTCTCGTCCTCTGTCCTGGTAAGTGCCTCGAATTTCTTCTTTAGCCCTTGGTGTTCATGAAAAGGGACCACCTTTTCCTTGCGCTGAGCTAGCTCTTGGTGAACTGTTAAAAGCTCATTCTCTAATTTTCTAATAACGGCTTCTCTAACCAAGGGGGTGTAAAGAGGTGTTTCATCTGTTTGGACTTCTACATCTTGGGTCTCCTTAGGGTTAGTCTGCATAGCAGCTTCAACTGCTTCCAAAATTACATCTTGAACATTTTCTTCAATATCGGTCTGGACAGCAGTGTCCGCAGTGGGGTAGGCCGTTTGAGTTCATTGTGAAAAGATACAGGGTTCCTCTGTTTGTATGGAAATATCTTCTCTAATAGCAAGCTCATTCTGGGTTTCTCTTAGGCAAGCCTTAAGAAACTCTGTTTGAGTCTTAGCATCCTTCGTAGAACATTTTTCTATTTGTGTCCCTTCATTCTCCATTTCTACTTTCAATTTCCTCGTTCTGGTTGCTTCTTTTAGCCAATATTTCAACTGCCTGTTTACCTGCTTCTATTTTCTGTATTTTCTGAACACCTTTTTAAGTTTAGCTTTATAGGGTTCTTCTACTCTAGGGCTCCCATCTGGGGCTGCATTACCTTCTGCTACTTGCACAGGTTGCATTATGTTATCATCAGGAATGTTCCCAATTGGAGCTGTGTTTTCTGGCAGGATTTCTCCTTCCAACTCATAATTATTTCATTTCATGTTCAGGAGATCCCAATGCAATGGTATCTCGTGAATAGTCATCATTCTCGTGGTATTTTTCTTGGTAGGCCTCATCCATGGGGAAATTTTAAAAGGGAATATCACTTGGTTGATTAGCATCCTTCAAGTTTTCACCTTCAGGGTTTCTTTTTATTGGGGTTTCTTCGTGCTCCTCAACTTCGACGGGTGTTTCCATATTAGGAATTAACTCTCTTTGCTCCTCCATGGCATCAGTGCATGGTTGGGTTTGTTCATGACTGGAATTGTCAGTAAGGACTGACCGATCAAGGGTACAGTTCTGTTCATCAGTGTTCCCTGGTTGTTCCCTGCCCTCGGTAAACATTCCCATGATTGCCAAAACCCTTGCCACTTACTCCTCATAGTCATCCAAAGGAGGGTCTTGAGGACTAAGAGGAGGTGTGCGAGATGGTCCAGTTTCTTCTACTTGGATTGGAATGCGCCGCTGGGATTTTACTTTCATCAAGTGTCTATGCTTAGCTAATTCTAAGGGTGTAGTGGGGCTCTTTTGTTTTAATATTTTCTTTGGGCCTGGGGTTCTTTGCCCTTGTTGCTTTGTTTCCTCATTTTCCGACGATGGAGCCAAGGTAGGATTTATGATACTGTCCCATGTTAATTTTTTCTATGCCAATATATTTGTGATGATTAACTTAATTAACCCATGATGGCTTACTAGACTATGTGGGTCCTTGGTTGTCCTTACCTATCGGGCAACATCATGTAATAGGGAATTTAAATAAAATGGTAAATTAACTGAAATTCTTTACTTTAAAATGGCTAGGAGTTTTAGTTGTCGAGGCTTTACCATGTCATGCTGGCCATCACAGGTGATATATCTTTGGATGATGATCGCCAGCTCTTGCCATGGTTGTTGTAACACTGAAGGATGAATTCCTTTCCCCGTTTGTACCAACCGCTTGCCTAGGTCCTGGAAGGCTTCAATTGCATTGTATAAAAGGAAATGTTTATCTACCCATTTTTCCCCTTCCACCAGAAGTTGGGTGACTTCGGCCAAGAATTCTTCTGAAACTACCATGCTTATGCCTTTGACCATTGTAATATTGTTCTGTAGATTTTGCAGAAACTCCAGTGTTAGCTCTTCATGGAATCCCTGTAATCTATTCAAGTATTGCAACCAGCCAACGCATTCAAGGATTTCACGGGCTTGATCCGACACCATTAGTACTGGAGGATCACTTCGAATTTCTCTTCTGCCCATAGTTGTTGCAATTGAGGTTGGTTCTTCTGTAATCAACTGTGTTTTACCCCTGTAATGCAACACAATAGTAATGTGTGTCACAACAATTATAAAGGAAATGACACTACTTGGATAAGTATTATCATTTTTAGTTAAGCTGTCCATCCTGTCAGCCATACTTAATGCAAAATCATATGTTCGCATGCTCGCCATAATGGTTGCCATTCTTTGACCAATCAGAATTTTCTACTATTTATTACACATTCCTACACATCTTGCAATTCATACTCTAGAGGTAATCCAAATGATTATCACAAATTTATTCATAACTGGAATATGCACCATCCATACGCAGGCCATCGCCACTAATGAGAAAAGGGAGTCCACATCCTTTCAGCACGCGGAAAACAAGCAAATAACTAATGTGAAATAAATGTCAACAACCAATGTAAAAAGCACAACATGCAAATCAATAAAGCATTTGAGCGACATGCACCGTCAGACGTGAATTGGCCAAAAATAAAAACAACAATATCAAGTCATTATGTTAGATATTTTACCGTGAGCGGAATTAATCACATTAGCATAATTGGCGGTTTATTTTTAATGGTTGTCATTTAATATGCAGACATATGGAATATGATAAATAAAAATAAAAATTACCATGCTATGCAGCTTGTAAAAGTGCTACCAAATGGAAATTTTCATTTAGAAATAGAGTCATAGGTTGTAAGAGGTAGATGTCATATGGAAATATAAGATAATACTTAAATACCACTGCAGAGCCACTACTGCCAGCAAGAATTCATAGCCTCAGCAGGGTTTCTTTTTAACCCTCCCAAATGAGCTAGAGTCCTTTTTACAGTTTAAATTTTTCTTTCTTTTGTCACAAAGAGACCATTATGCTAGCATGGTGACCAAATAACCATAGTGCCACTCACCAGGGTGAAACATAGATGATCAGGTTGGCTCATGATGAGACCCCCTGTTCTTCTGACAAATTAATTATCAAGAAGGTCATTACCTTGGTTTGGTAGCCAAATTGGAATGTCACCTGTTACATTCTTATGATCATGATAGGCTGGCTCATGATGAGACCCCCTATCCTCTTTGGAAAATGTTATAATCATTTTTCTATTTTATTTTTCTTTTGCAATTTTTCTTGTAAAAAGGCAGGCTCATTTGCTCCTTAAGAGTCAAGGATGGTGTAAGAAGTAAGAAGATGCCAATGGAAGTATTATACTCTTATCGCTTAACATTATATCAATGACTTTTATCCATTTGGAAGTCTAAACATAAGCTAGCATGGATTAAATGTAATGAATCATTTCCTAATGTGTCCGAAAAGAAAAGATGTTCAGACAACCATTATAAAGGCACACCATATTAGCTTAATGAATAAAGATAACCAACAAAAGGGCTTTAGAAGTTATAATGACATTGTTATTACCATGTATCTTTAGAAGAGGCACAAATGAACATGGTGCTTATTCGCAATACAAAAGAAGAAGATTGTGGTATAATCATCAAGAGAAATATGAGAAAAATTCAAAATTTAGCTCATAAAAGGTGTGGTTCAATCAGCAAAATCAAAAAAAAAAAAGGTGTTGTTCTATTGATTGAACGTCAATCATTCAATCATTTGCACAATAAAAAATAAATCAAAAGAGAAATAGTTGCTCGATCAATTGAATGGCAGTCGCCCAGTTGTTTAAACAGTGGAGTTGAAATAAAAACGAAATGTGTTGTTCAATCAATTGAACGGTAGTCATTCAATGGTTTGAACAGTAAAAATAAATAAGGAGAAATGCATTGTTCAATCAATTGAATAGCAAGCGTTCAATAGTTTGAATAGCAAAAACAATTGAAAAAAAGTATGCTATACAATCAATTGACCAACAGTCGTTCAAAAGTTTGAACAACAAAAACAAATAAGAAAAACAGTGTTGTTCAATCAAGTGAACAACAATTGTTCAATAACTTGAACAGCGAAAACCAATGAATGGAAAATGTGTCGTTCAATCAATTGAACGACAGTCATGAGAACAAAAAATAAAATGTGAAGTTCAATCAATGGAACGATAGTCGTTCAATTGTGTGAATAGTGAAAACAACAAAAATGTGTTGTTCAATCAATTGAATGGCAAACGTTCACTTGTTTGAACAACAAAAAATGAAAAAGAAAAAAATGTGATGTTCAATCAATTCAACGGGAAAAAGTTCAATTGTTTAAATAGCAAAATACAACAAAGAAAAATTGTGTTGTTCAGTCAATTGAATGGAAAACATTTAATTGTTTGAACGGAAAGTTACAGAAGAAAAATAGATATGTTGTTTAATCAATTAAACGGCAGGTGTTTAATTGTTTGAACAGCAAAAACAAAAAACAAAAAACAAAAAAAAATCCATACTTACATGGTAATTCCTACAAAG
Organism: Pinus taeda; assembly: GCA_000404065.3. Lineage (NCBI taxonomy): Eukaryota > Viridiplantae > Streptophyta > Pinopsida > Pinales > Pinaceae > Pinus > Pinus taeda. Next base: position 55,368 of record APFE031405384.1, on the reverse strand, counting down.
CTATGTACATTATTTACAATTTTTCAAGCAATTTCAATTTTTTAAAGAAAAATTTGTTGGGTTATCATTCCCTACAGCTAGAATTTGCATGGAGGGGCCCTCACGTACCTACTTGCAGAAATATTCTTTGGTAAGCGGTTGATGATAGAGGTGCACTCGATGCTCGTTTACCTTAAAGGAATGGTCGGATCCGTCTATGGTAGCCAAGGGAAGAGTACCATTGTTATTTACTTCTTGAATCTCATAAGGACCAAGCCATCTTGTTTGCAACTTGCCTGGGAAGTCCTGGAACCCGGAATCATACAAAAGTGCCCAATCCCCTTTTTGAAACGTTTTCTTCTTGATAAGGTTGTCATGCCATTTTTCCCTTTGTTACTATATTATTGTAGTTCATTTCAAAGCAAGCAATCAAGCTTCATCTAGTTCGTTAATCTACCGAGGATGCTTGGTTTGAGCTTCTGTTAAATCCAGACCCACTTCCTAGGCTGTCCTTAGAGTCTTTATTTCAAATTCGATTGGAAAAATTGGTTCTTTACCGAACACAAGCTGGTAAGGAGAGTATCCAGTAGTATTCCTCCAAGTCATACGATATGCCCACAAGGCCTCTAGTAGTCTAGCAGTCCAATCTTGTCGGTATGTTAAGACTGTCTCAGTCAGAATTTCTTCTATAACCTTGGTTGTGCTTTCTATCTTCCTGTTCGCCTACGATTGATATGGAGAAGTGATCTTGTGTGTGATATGATGGTTTCTGAGGGTGGCAATAATCTTGTTACCTGTGAATTGCTTTCCCCCATCTGTGAACACTTCTCGCGGTAATCCATACCGCACAAATAGCCCAAAAAGTAAGTTAATCACTGCTTCCTCTGTGGCTCTTGGTAAATCTATTGTTTCCATCCATTTTGTCACATAATTTGTGGCTACCAGTATGTAGGCCTTCTAATTAGAAGGTGGATGGAATGGACCTATGAAGTCTAATTCCCAACGCTCAAAGGGTTCTATGACAAATTGTGGCCGCAGAGGCATTTCATCAAATTGACCAAGCCGGCCTATCCTTTGGCAACTGCCACAAGCTTGGGCATATTTTTTAGCATCCCTAAAGATAGTGGGCCAATAATAGCCCATTTGTAATACCTTATGTCCTGTCCTTCGCTCTGTGAAATGTCCCCTACAGGGTTCATTATGGCAAGCCTTTAGGATGTCATGGATCTCATCCTCGTGGATACATCTGTGTATACACATGTCGGCCCCTGTACGAAAAAGATATCCACCTATCCAAGAGAAGCAGGTGTTGCGTTGAACAATCAATTTTCTTTCCCTTGTTGTTAAATGTTTAGGTAGCTTCCCTACTGCCAGATAATTTGCCACATATGCATACCATGGTGTCTTAACTGCCAAAACAAATAGGTTCTCATCCAAGAATTGGTCATCTACTACCAGTGGATCATTAACCATTGGAATTTGAGATAGAAAATCAACAACGGGGTTCTCCTTTCCTGGACAATCTTTAAAGGTAATGTCAAATTCCTACAAAAACAATAACCATCATGTTACTCGACCATTTTTGATTGGTTTATTAGCTAGATATCTAATGGTAAAGTGATCAGTGTATACAAAGACTTGGTAGCCAGTTATATAGTGTCTATATTTGTTTATTGCATAAATAACTGCTAAGAATTATTTTGCTGTCACTGTGTAATTGAGTTCTGCAGGGGTGAGATTTTTACTAATGTAATATATAGCATAAGGTTTCTTGTCCTCCTCATGGCTAAGGACATCGCCTATGGCTACATCTGATGCGTCTGTGGAAATATGGAAAGGAAGCTCCCAATTTGGTCCACGTAATAATGGTGTTGTTGAAACTAGTTTCTTTAATCCTACAAATGCTATGTCACACTTGTCAGAACAACTGAAATCAATGTTTCCAGTTAGAGCATATAAGGTTGCCGCAATCTGTCAAAAATTCTGGATAAATCTGCAATAATAACCTGCATATCCTAGGAAACTACATACATCTGTTTGGGTGCAAGGGGTAGGCAATAAAAGAATTACCTGTATTTTTGTTAGGTCTACCTATATTCCTGCTCCAGAGATGTAATGTCCCAGGATCACGCCCTCGGTCATCATCATGTGACACTTGACATTGCTTAAACATAACCTGGTAGTGATGCATCGTTCTAAGACCCTTTCTAGTGTTCATAATGCTTGATCAAAATCATCCCCATATGGAGTAAAATCATCCATATATACCTCTAGTCCTTCATTTATTAGATCAGCAAAGATGCTTAGTATAGCTCTCTGAAACATGGTTGGGTCATTGCATAAGCCAAATGGTAATACCCTGTATGTGAATGTGCCCCAGGGACAACTGAAGGTTGTTTTGTCCTAGTCTTCAGGGGCAATCTTAATTTGATTGTACCCATGGAAGCCATCTAGAAAGGAGAAGAACTGCTTCCCTTTCAACATATTGAGAACTTGATCAATGAATGGGAGGGGAAAGTGGTCTTTCTGTCTTGCCTTATTTATCTCTCGATAGTCTACACAAATACGTCATTTCCCACTTTTCTTAGGGACGACCACCAAGGGGGAGACCCATTTACTGTCCGAGATTGGATAAATAAATTTTACATCTAGTAGCTTCTATAATTCCCCTTTCACGATATCCTTGAGGTGAGCGTTCAACCTCCGTTGAGGCTGTTGGATGGATCACGGATCCTTCTCTGTATAAATGTGGTGTGTACATAGTTGTGGATCTATCCCTTTCATATCAAGATAATCCTAGGCAAAATCCCCTTTATCTTTTTGTAATACCTAGATAATATTTTTCTATTGTTCACTCTCCATATTAGCATTGATATTTAGAGCTTTACCTAGTTCAATCTCAACTGGTTTACTGTTCTGAACAAAAGTTGTTGGAATATGTTGGTCATTTGTATCCTTCAGGGGATCTTCCATGGTTTTCTTATCAAGAATTTCTTTCAACATCTAACACTCCACATTGGTTGGCTGATTTATAAAATTGTTGGTAATGTCATCTTCAGTTTGATTTTAAAATTCTAGTACTTCCGCTACTGTGAGTGGTGAATGGATGCTCTCTTCCAAGTACGTTGGTGGCTGCTTACATATTTTTACAATGGGAAAACTTGGCTTGGTAGGAGGGTATAAACCAGATTTTTTACAGCATCTCCCTTTGTGATAGGCATGCTGCCTTCTCAGCAGCCAATATATGCATCAGCTATTGCCAACCAAGGTCGACCCAAAATCAAAGGATGCCCATCCAACCTACTCCTTGGGTTTATAACTAGGAAATATATTGGATACTCCCATAAATCAACAGAAACTGTAATATATTGTAAAGTCCCTTCTGGTCTTACCACCAACTGATCAACAAGTTCTAATAAAGTGGTGGTTAGTTCTAAGGTTGTAATACCAATTGCTTGACAAGTTTCTATTGTTAATATGTTAATGGAAGCTCCTAGATCAACTAGTGTATTTGGAAAAGAGCGGCCATATGTCTGAACTATTACTATGGGGTTTCCAGGATCTTCATACTTTATTGGAGTTTCCTCTCCCAGGAGTAAATCAGATAAGGTTCCTACAACATGGATAGTGGGTGAGGTTTTTACCTTCCTTGCAGGCCTTTTTACACATAATTATTTGATGGTTTTGGCATAGATGGGGATGTCTTTAATAGCCTGGAGGAAAGGAATCTTAATATACAATTTTTTTAGTTCCCCTACAAGATCAAAATCAGGATAAGTGATCGGTTTAGGTATCACTAGCCTTTCAAGTAACAGAGGAGAAGTGAGTATAAGTTTTTCAGGGTCATCATGTTGATCTATTTCTTCTCCTTGCTTTGATTCAATATTATTTACAAGTGGTGGAACATGTACAGATGATGGAATATGTATAAGTGGAGTTACACTTTCAATTGAACGTCGGTCCCTATTTTTCTCAGGGGTAATGACACAACCTGACCTCAATATGATCTCATTACATTCTTTATGCTCAATCTCATATTTTGGATTTTCAATAACCTGTACCAACTGGACTAAACTATTATTAGGATTTGGGTTCGGCTGAGCTGGTAACTGTGGTCGTAGAAGAGGTTGAGAATTCTGTTGTAATGTATAAGGAGCTGATAGTGCAGTTTGAGGCTAGGGGCTTGTTCCCGTAGGTATATTGGATATCCTTAGAGGTCGCTGCCAGTTTGTAGACCAGTTCAGATTTTGAGAGGTGGAGGCAGGCCACTGGGATTGATAGGGATTACCTTGCCATATAGGAATAAAAGGATAATTTGGCGATCCATTTCCTGGAAAAGATTGTGCTAGCCAGAATGTCATAGGGAACGGCAAACTTTTCCAGTTTGGGTAGGGCGATTGGTCTTGCTAGGATGCCCCAAGGTTTTGTTGTTGATTAAACTACGATGAAGGAAAAAATTGGGATGTGTCTTGTGACATACCTGTAGGTTTAGCTTGCAAGTGTCAACACTGGTTCATCAAATATACTGGTTCTATTTCCTCCTCTGCTTCTTTGAATACTGCTTTCAGCCCGGGTAATGATGGACAATTTTCAGTGTCGTGATCTTTAGTACAAATGGCACACACCTGAACCATGTCTAACAGGCATTCCCGTTGGTTGTTCTTCTTTCGACAATGTGGGCAGAAGATGGCCAAATTTTTTTCTGCTAAAGCTTGCTTTTGCTTGGCTTGTAGAACATCTAGTTGTGTTGTAAGAGTGCCCGAGATATTTGTCTTAAAATCTTCCAGGAGGTTGGTAATCTCCATCCGTGTTATACCTCCACTATGTGGTTTGCTTGCTCTGCTCATTGGATCTCGTCTAGCCGCTCCTATACATGTGCTTCCTCGTGAATACCTGATACAAAAACGAATGATTTCATCATACTCTTCCTGAGAAATATCCCCTTTTCCCATTAAGTTTAGAGTTTCTACCCATTCCTCTTTCATTCCTTTAATCAATATAGCTCTTAGGACTTCATTTGGTAGGGTAGTGTGTGGAGATCTCTGCAAATTATAAATACATCGTTCTACATATTCTTCTAGTGTTCTGTTATCTTTCACAGTCATCTTGAAGATCTCATCTTTTAGCTCCCTAGTTTTACAAAAGTCCTGATATCTTTTAAGGAGGTTTTCATTTTGTCCCAAGAATTGATGGTTTTCCCACCTAGACCCATAAACCATCTTAAAGTTTCCCCTTCCAAAGTGGAAGGGAATAATTTTAGTTTTTCGGGGTTGGTGGTATAGTCATACCCTCTACAAAGGACATCAAACTCAAATAGGAAAGCATCAATATACTATGTGATCATCCCATGGAAGGTTGGGATGTTCTACAGAGGAATAGCCTTCATAGAGGCATTGGCCACTTGGTTGACTATGGGATATTATAATGTCAAGGTTTGACCTTGGGTGGTTGTTCTGCCATTTGACCAAAGATATGCCAATAATCTTCAATGATTTCAAGGGGTGCTTCCATAATAAACAGAGAGTTAGCAACCCGAGCTGGCTTTACAGCACTCAAGTCTGGAAGCTCAGGAGATCCTTGTTCAGACAGTTGTGGTTCTGCTTTAGCAGCCCCACTAGTTTCTCCCTTTCCTTCTTGTAAGTTACAAGATTTTCCCTCTTGTAGAGGATCAGATGGTACGATTATTGTAGCTTGAAAACTCTATTCTGATCCTCCTACTTGGCTTTGAATCTCAGCATGAGCTACATATGGTGAGCCTGTTGCTTGAGGGATAGCAGTAGAACTTTTTCCAGGTATAGCTTGGAATCCTACTGATGCTTGAGACTCTCCTCTTCTTATGATCTCGTCTATAAAGATCATTCTCCCAAGATTCACCAATCCTTTGGGTTTTGTGGGTTTTGGTAGAGGATTCTATTCTTTCTCTATCTTTTTAGTTCTAGTCATTCATAAAACAAATTCCTATTTAACCTCTAAAATTTTGTTGTAAAGTGGGCAGGTAAGCAAGCACTTTACTTTCTAGGTACATAGGTTCATACCTTCCATTTTTAAAACCCAGTTCTCCTACAACAAAGGAATAGAATCAATCACTTGAAACACTGTCCCCGACAATGGCACTAAAATGTTGGTTCACTAAGATGTATTTCTACAGGCAATATTAATCCCTACATTAGTTGTCAACCCGAGGTAAGTCTTTCTATTTCAAGATTTCCAACACAATATGTGCAGTGAAGCTAGAGGTTATCTAATGATGAATTGTTGCAATCATTAAAGTCTAATTCTTCAATTCAATTCACACAATTTTGCAAAGAACTATTTATGAAAGGAATGCTCACAACACCCTATGTAATTCTATACAACTTGTTCCGAAACTAAGTGGAACTGAATGCAAATGAGAATTACATGGAGAATTATTCCAATAAGCTTAAGACTAATCACACTTAATCAAGTAAAGCAACTATGATTATCGAACAACACTACCAATCTATAACAACTCAAATCAATCTGCATTACTAAACAACAATAATAAATGAACAACAATCAACAATCGGTAACTGAACAACAATCAGTAACTGAACAACAATAACTATAAAAGATTCCTAAATGGTAAACATTCTATATTGCAATCCATAGAAGTTATCTGTCTTGTCTCTCAGGATCTATGATAACATCTATTCAATTTGAACATAAATCAAACACACATTCACTCATTCTAATCAAGGCGCTTACTTAAGTCTATCTCACAGCTTGAATATAAATCTAAGTGAACAGCAGTATAAATCAATGTCGCAAATCTTCAAGATAAATAAAAGAACTAAACATTAAATCAATTACAAAGACTGAATGTAAACTATAACACAAAGGAGCAGTGGAACTTCTTGTGACTAGGCCCAGAGTCGCCAGAAGCCTCTGCTTAATAAAAACTCATAATACGGAGATGTATCATGCACAACCTTCTTTCATTAACTTCAAAGTAACAGCTAACAGAGTCACTAAATTAACAAATTTTTTTGCTCCAAAAAAAATAATTACATATTAAAAGTTTGAATTGGTATCTAGTTTCCTTTTGGCCTTATATAACATAAAAGAGAAACTTGGATAGAAGCAAATCCTCGGGATTAGGAGATCTTAAGGATTTTGTAATATAAAATCTGATCATATGATAAAACAGGATTATTCAAACTAATCTTCCACTTCCTTGTCTGCCCCAGATGTTGTGGCTTTTCCCCTTTATGGCCTTGTGTTGTCCTGCCAGCTAAACAACTTTTGGCCAATCACATCTCTGCATACAAAGATAGCAAAGAATCAGTTTTTCATACTAAATTCGCCTATTCTATCACCAAATAGTTTCTTCCAACTTTGACTGATATTTTCCTCATTTTATTCTATAAACGGAGATAATATTATAAGGATGAATGATAAATGAATCATTAAATGAAGAGAAATCATACCTTTTTCTCGTCCCAACACCAACTATCTAACACATTTTTCTCATATTTTCTTGAAATCCTTGTCGCTTTTCTTCCCATCTGTGGTAGTGATGGTTTGAACCCCTAGCTACATTAATGCTTTGGATTTTTGGAGGGATATTGTTAAGATATGTTGAAAATAGAAACAAGAAATGTTAAAAATAGCATCAAGAAAAATCCTAATTTAATTTGTCCTTGAATTAAATTGGGAATTAAATTGTAATTCTAATTCTAATAGCAACTTGTAATAGTTAACTAGTTAATTTGACTTAGTTAACTCAGTTAATTCGATTTGGGGGTCTATCTAGAGTCATGTAGAGTGGTTCCTAAATTTTGAGGGGCCCAGGTTGAGTTCTTTTAAGTTGTAAATACTTAATTTAGCTTAACAGAGTTAAATTCAGTTAAACTAGTTCCAATTGATGGAGGAATTAGTGGGAGATCTAGTAGTGGGGTGTAACCAACATTGCTCAATAAATGAACTAAATATTCACTCATAATTAACTATGCATGTTAGATAAGAGAAAAACCTAGTTGATATTGGAGTTTAGGGACAATGTACTACCAGTTGTAAAATCATCTAAATTAAACAAATGGTGCATGCAATCATAAGAAGACCTAAAATAAATCATTTGTTAATTAGAAAAATCACTAATTTTAACCTTTCAAAATTCCTTTAAAAGGAGGAACGAAGGCACAAGTTTAATCGTTGTTTTGGTGAGAACGAGTTGGTGAGACCAAGCAATGGGAAGCATGAGATTGTACATGGATCTTGTGAGAGAAAGGTGTGCTAAGAGAAGCTTGTGCACAAGTTGGTAGTGAGATAGATACAAATAGTGTAGAGGTTGCTCGGCTTGAGCAAAGAATTGTAATATTCTTATATTTTCTTATTAATGAAATATACAGATAGCAGGGGCTTTTATCTGTGGCTTTCCTCGAAAACTTATTGCGTTATGTCTAATTGAATTCTTTCACTTTTATGCTTCATGATTTCATCGATTCTTTATTGCTTCCGTTGATGAGTAGAGAAGATTCAAGTTAGTTTTTTTAGCATATTACAATATATAGTTTGAATCTACAAGGAATTTCTACATGGTATCAATATTGAAATCACTATAGAAAAGGAGAATATGAGTTTGTCTTTTGTAGGAGAAATTGAATTTGCAGTATCATACTTGAGAGCCAGCAGGACGTCGTTCTATGGATTGAGACTTGAATATGCCCTTGAGTGTAGTTCGAAGTATATTTCTTGGAAGGAAAGGATGGAGGTAGTGTTGGAAGACAACAAGCTTAAGGAATTCATAGACAATGATATTCCTAAGCGAGATGATGCACGGGATTTGGCAGAGTGGAGAAAGTGTGTAGCAAAGGCAAGAAGGATTATCCTAGAAGGAGTTTGAGATCATATTGTCTCAAACCTCCATGGTAAGGAAACTCCATTTGCAATGTGGAAGGCCTTGATAAGCCTGTTTCAAAACAACAGTGACCACAGGAAGCTAGCACTGAAGGACAAGCTTAGAAAGATCAAGATGGAGAAGGGCGACACAATCCTGAAGTACTTGACCAAGTTCACCCAATGTCAGGATGATCTTGGAAGTTTCGATGTTATAGTTGTTTAAGACGATATGGTGAGCCTAGCACTTCTAGGCCTTCCCAAGAGTTGGCACAGCTACTAGGAATCAGTTATTGGGAGGGATAAGCTACCAGAGTGGGAGTGGTTGTGGTCTAACTTGGTGCAAGAAGTGATTCAGCTAAACACTAGAGATGGGATCTCATCCAAAGAAGTGGAATAAGAATTTGCATTAATCAGCCAAGAAAAGAGAGACAAGGGAAATAAGTCCTAAGGCGAGGACGACAATAAGAAGAATGAGTTCAACACCAAGTGCTTTCACTATCATGAGTTCAAACACTATGCCATGAAATCCCCATAGAAGAAAGCAAGCAAGAAGGAGCCTATAGTAGTAGCAGTAGGTGAAGCCCTCGATTCAAAATTTGAACTTGATTTCACTCTCATTTTATGCATGGAAATCAATGTAATGGAAATTAGGTGGTATGTCGACAGCGGTGCCTCCTTCTATATGATGGGGAATAGATATCTATTTATTGACTTGGAGGAGAAATACCTCAAGTAGAACATAGAGTTTGAAGATGATGTGAGGTATAGTGCGACCAAAATTGGTATTGTTACCTTTCAGAGGGGGTTTGGCTCCCCTGTTAGACTCACATATGTGATGTATGTTCCAGGACTAAAGAAATATCTTGTTTTAGTCACGCAATTGGAAGACCATGGCTACGATATGATATTTAGCAAAGGAAAGGTTTTCCTTAGACACATTTCCATGGGATGGGTGAAACATATTGGTTTGTGAGTCAAGAACCTATATGAAATTGTGGTACAAAATGCATGAAAATCCTTGAGGATCAAGGCAAAGGTTAGAGACTTGGTTGTTGAGAGGGAGCATAAATTACCTCTCAGCATGCAGCCTCAGAAAAAGCCTCAGCAAGTTGTGGAGTAGCCACAATTGGAGAAGCAGAGAGGAGACCGAGTGGATACATCCACTCAAGCAAAGACCTCTAGTAGGGGGGAATTTTAAGCCAAGTGGGCAGAGGGAGCACATGCAGCCATACCTTTAGATGTGAGGTGGGGAAATATGAAACCATAGTCCCAAGGGCATAGAAATTTGGGCAGGGTCCATTGAGGTGTTTTTTGTCTCATGGATCATTACCTTGCTATGGGGGCCCACAGTATTCAGTAGCAAGAGGAGCAGTGTCAATCATATATTGAGGAAGGTCAAAGAAGAGTCGACATCAGAGCAGGAGGCTCAGTAGCCGAGCTAGTAGCAACACAATTTTCCTAGTAGACTGTTGCATACAAAATTGATTCTTTTTATTTTGTTTGGATTCTTTTTTGTTGTAGATGTTGCAGTAGCAACAACAAAATTGAAAAGAGTTGCATGCATAACATTCCAAAGCTATCAGATTGAGATAGATTTGAATTCCTTTCTAGTTGAGAGGGAGTGTTGAAAATAGCAACAAGAAATGCTAAAAATAGCATCAAGAAAAATCCTAGTTTAATTTGTCCTTAAATTAAATTGGGAATTAATTTGTAATTCTAATTCTCATAGAAACTTGTAATAGTTAACTAATTTGATTTGACTTAGTTGGCTCAGTTAATTCAAGTTCGGAGTCTATCTAGAGTCATGTAGAGTGTTTCCTAAATTTTAGGGGCTCGAGTTGAGTTCTTTTAAGTTGTAATTATTATTTCATTTAAACTAGTTCCAACTAATGGAGGAATTAGTGGGAGACCTAGTAGTGGGGTGTAACCAACACTACTCAACCAGTAAACTAAAGATTCACTCATAATTAACTCATGCATGTCATATCAGAGAAAGACCAGTTGAGGTTGGAGTTCAGGGACAATGTACTATTAGTTGTAAAATCATATAAATTAAACATATGGTGCATGCAATCATAAGAAGGCTTAAAATAAATCATTCCTTAATTAGAAAAATCGCTAATTTTAACCATTCGAATTTCCTTTAAAAGGTGGAATGAAGGCACAAGTTTAATCATTGTTTTAGTGAGCACGAGTTGGTGAGAGAAATAAATAGGAAGCACAAGTTTGTGCATGGAGCTTGTGAGAGAAAGGTGTGCGAAGAGAAGCTTGTGCACAAGTTGGTAGTGGGATAGATAGAGATAGTGCAGAGGTTGCTCAGCCTTGAGAAAAGAATTGTAATATTCTCATATTTTCTGATTAACACAATATATAGATAGCAGGGGTTTTTAGCTGTGGATTTCCTCGGCAAATTATTGTGTTGTGTGATTGAATTATTTGTCTTTTATTCTTTGTGATTTCATCGATCATTTATTGTTTCCACTAATGAGTAGAGTATATTCAAATCATTTGTTTTAGCATATTACAATATGCAGTTTGAATCTACAAGGAATTTCTACAAGA
>APFE031405384.1:0-12886 GCA_000404065.3 Pinus taeda | reverse complement strand
ATACCATGTAGAAATTTATGAATAATATGACACTTATTCAACCGAGATTATCCTGATTATACACTATTGCAGAATACATGCATAATACATAATCTCATCTACGTTGATCATCAATTTAGCAGTATTCAGAAACACACACATGCGCACATAGAAGCATCAAACACATATATCAACATAGTATGTATCCCGAGGAAAGCATCTCGCTAAAAACCCCAAACTATCTGTATATTATATGATTGAGAACATGTAATAAACATAGTACAATACTCCTCACAAGTACTTAGTACTATCTCCACCTGTTACACACAATATAGCTTAGATCTGATCTCCAAATCTCCTCTGCTACTTGCCTCCCTCCACTGCACAATCCTGCAAGAACAATAATTGATAACCAAACATGTTCCAAGTTCTTTTTACCTTGGAAAATCACTCACACTGGAAATCACGTGAGCACAGGCTATAATCATTTGTTCTTGGCCACAATTCTCATTGGCATAACTCAATCCCACTGATTGTGCAAGATCTCATGCACAATTATAGTCACAACTGATAGCAATCTCAATCTCTAACACCTGTCTCCACTGAACTGTACATGCACTGAGTTAACTGATGTATTCTTCAGTTGCATTTGAGTTAATAATTAGTGAATTAATTAATAACTAATTCACACAACTCATCACTTAGTCTATTTGCTAGTTAGACTAAATACAACCAGTTCAACCAAGTCAAACTGAACACAACTCCATCAACTCCACCACCTTCTCCACTAAACTCAACCAGTTGAGTTTTAATTGAAGTCCTGCATGCAATAGCTCAGTCAACCCATAGGTAACCATGTGATTCCTTCTGTCAGCTGCATGTGCCACATCTGTAGCTCTAACTGAGGTGCTCCAAGAGAATAAGATAAAGTTTATATTCTAAATATTATTATGAGCTAATAATATTTGACTGCTCTATATTTAGACTTGATAGTGTCACCGCTGTTGTCTAAAAATATAAGTCCATCTATTTTTTCCAACTTGACCAATCATCCATAAACAACATCCTACAACCCATAGACATGATCCATATGTCTAAAAATAGAGATAGTCTAAAAATAGACTTTGCGCCATAATTTGCCTGCGGACCCACTTAGTGAAGGCGACTCCTTTCCACTAAGCTCCATCATCTTGTTGCATTCTCAACATATTTGACAATGCCATTCACTGGTTATAATTGGACTGAATAAGCTGGCTCATGATGAGATCTTTTGTCTTATAATTGTTTGCAATCATAAGCCATTACCCTGGTTTGTTAGCAATGTTGGTAATGTCAACGTATTTTTCCCCTATGATCATGGTAAGCAGGCTCATGATGAGACCTCTTATCTTTTAAGTTTTAAATATATTTTTGGATTACACTCTAGAAAAATAACTCTTTGGGATAGGGAGAATCATTAACTCCTTAAGAGTTAAGAATGACAATTTCAGAGTTAAAGCTGCTTTGCTGTAAAGTGTCTTTACTTGGTTAAAAATAACTTTTCTTGACTGATAATAGAACTTTGAAAGATCTTAATAAAATTTTGAAATCTCAAAATGACTACAATTTCGATGCAAAATGAATTTTTCAGATTTTATGATACTTTGTCAACTTCTCTAAATTGGTAATCTCTTCCTTAAGTATGTCTACCTTTATAATAAGAAAATCAAACTTTATTAAGAGATTTAAGAAAAAGCTGATATCTGACTATTAACAATTTCTTTTCATGTATGCTGACCATTGTTAGGTAACAAATAGGCCTTCCATATAAATCACGGCAAAGTCACCAAAATCAAAACTGAAAAAAAAAAATAAAATAAATAAAAATAAATAAATAAAAATAAATAAATAAATTCTTACGCTAAAATGAGAAAAAAATCAGCAAACAAAATAAAAATGAAGAAATTTTAAAAGTGGAAAGGAAAATCCAAGTTTCAAAAGATAAACTCAAACAAGAATGTTTATACCAATGTCTCAACAATATGAAGAAAAAGAAAATAATCGTGTAATCATTCCTTCTTATGTCGAGATTTAGAAAAATCATACCTTGCAGGGTTGTAAGTGTTGTAAGCTTTTAGATCGTAGTGACGATAAAATTCAGCCACAATGAAAATTTCTATCGGATGTCAATATTCTTGTTTCAAAGCATCATCTTAATCGTTTTCTAAAAAAGGAATGCTTAAAGAAATAGACTAAAAGTTTTGAAACTTCCTGGTGTGGTTGTTTCAATGAGGATTATCACTGCTTCTTGAAATAAAGCCAGGAGAAGAGTATAGGACTTCGAAAATATGATCTGGGGGAGGATTGGAAGCTTTTATGAAGAGCTGCAAAATAGATTTTTTATATCAGTAAAAACAAAACTGAAACTAACATGAATCTTACGATTGGATAATTGATTTTGATCTTACCTAAAAGGTATCAGTTTCTCCAAACTAGCTGACTTCTTATTTTAATTAACATTAAAAACATGAAGAAATCAAACTAACCAAAATCCTGTAACCTAAAATCATTATTTATTTTATTTAAACTAAAGCAAGCAATAAAATGTGAAAATGGAATGCTTAGTATTCAAGGAAATTGAAATTAAAACCAATGCATCATAAATGAGAATGAAAATTTGTAGTAATGAATGTTCTCAAAATATTATAAGTTTCATATAAACTCCATGATTTTATAAATTGTCCATAATCAAGACCAAATCCAAGATAATAAAATTTAAATATGAAGATAGAGAGGTCTTGAATTCCATTTTTAATTATGGAATTATATATTTAAAATTGAAATGTATGAGAAATTGAAATGATTTGAATATCCTGCAAATTGATGATTAACTGCTTTCATACCATAGTGGTTATCCAAGTTCGCTTTTAAAATAACATATTGTCGTATCAGATGATTTGCATAACTTGTTTCTTTACCATGCTTCAAGTTTAATTTGCAAGACTTCACCTTTGTTGCTATGCCATATATTGATTAACTGTTAATGGCTTAGAGGCATGCATTGGAAACTATCATATCAGAAGTTGCAATGGCAAGTTGCCGATAAGAACAGGCGATGAGAACATGTGCAAGGAAATGAAGCGATCGCATCATTAAAGAAATATTATATTGGAGATCAGGGAATATTTACATTGTTCTTCCCACATCGCAGATTCGAAGATGTGATGTGAGCATAAATAAAAATGCGATTGCGATATCGGCAATTGGTGAACTTTTGGTACCCGATGTAACACAATATGATTCTTGCGATGCCGATATGTGATGAATGACGTGGCTAATCGACGATCGGAAATCAGCGCGATCAGCAATCGGCGCAATCGACAATCTTAAGCACATGATATAACAATTTTTGATACATCGATATGCGATGAAGAGCAAACCCGATAACTTTATGATGAAAATTTAATAGCATATTGGATCTGAGACATCGGCCCCTTTTAAAGTTATGCTCCTACCATTATTGTGATTGAATGGACGCAATATTTTATAAACTTGATTTGAATTTCATATCGGATCCGGAATTATGTGGTCATCGCAATAACGGTAAATTCGATTATCGGAGATCGGCAATTCACGATAATGGAAGTATATTCAACTGCAAACCTCCGATATGCGAAATGTGATATGACATATGAGCGAGGTAATATATCGAAGATTTTTTATTAGCAATATGAAAATCAAGTCAAAACATTTCAGACATGAATCTTACGATAATGTTTTAAATTTCACTTGGGTTTTCTAATGAATGAAAGCAAAGCTAAAAAAATGCTTAAATTCTAATGAATCACAAATAAAATTTCCCTGAGCCTGTTGCAAATTTGAAATGGGTTTGCTGCTTACTTCAAGTTTTTGAAAACAAATGAAAACCTGTAAATAAAATAGAACAAAAATAAAAATAAACTAAGGAAAAGAGAAACTAATAATAGATGAGAATGAACTTGTAAATGCGTACCTAGAAGGAAATTGTCTGTAGATTTTACCTCATGAATCTTCAAATCCTTTCTTGGATTTATCAAAATTTTGTCTTTGTTCAAAATCATCTCATTATTTATTCTAAATCGGAGTGAGAAATCAGCCTAAATAAAATATATTTATTCATGTTCAGGAAATATAAAATTTACCAGAGATAAATATGAAAATGGTCTTCCCTTTTGAATTGAAACAACAATTTATTACCTCTGCTTATTCTGAATAACTTGAGAAGAATCTGTATTGTTATAATGATTGTTCAATAATGCCTTTAGTAAATGAATATGATGTGTATTGCAGCATCAAATAATAAACTAAAGATTAGAATCGGATAAAGCCACTAATTGTGGAAAAATATCAAAACAGATTTGAATGTGTGCACACAGCAAAATGGACATCCTTAAGGTCAACTTAGCGAATTTCGAGGAAGATAATATGAACTTCATATGATTACCGTGAAAGGTTAGACTGACTAATAATGATTGAATTAGAATTAATCTTATCATAGACAGTCTACATTTCATGGGATAATGAGATCATGAAGCTTTTATATCCTCAAAAGCTTTATCATATAAATTTCAAAAGAAAATCTTAAAAGGAAATCTCGAAATGAAGAAAAGCGGCTTTGAGGCGATCGATGCCAAGTGCAAGCTTAACTGAATTTAATCAAGACATTATTCAAAATAGACAGAGTAGAGGTATTGTTGTAAGAAATTTTAAAAATGAAAGAAAGAATTAAAACTTTCTGATAAGGAAAAAATGTTTCAGTGAACATGCATGAGAAGGCTGATTGCTTTGTTTTATTTTTTTAATCTGCACAACTGTTAAAAACTAATAACCTAAATTAATTCTACTCATATTCTAACCATATACATGAAAATAACTAGGTATAGTCATATTTCCAATGTAGCCATTTTCTCATTTTAATTGTTACATGTATGTACAGTTCAAATATTAGTAATAAAAATACAAATGTAATTAAACTAAAAAAATTAAATATGAAATCAGAATGTACAGTTATTGTTAGCAACTTAATTAAAATCTCGTTCTCTTAAAATTGACTTTCCAATTCAATACCAATTGGATCATAGAAATCTGGATGGATTTCCATTAATGATTGGGAAATGTTCAAAAGATGAGATGATAGGCCAGATTGTGAATATGAGCTTTTAAATTCAAAGGCTTGGAAAAAATTGTTAGTATTATGTACAAATGTTAAATCATTGACAATCTTCCATGAAAGAAAACTTTCCAAATATTTTTCAAATGAATTAATGAAAAATGGATGGAAATCTTTCAAATGAAATGGAAAATTATTAATTAAATTGGATTGTTGGCCGGATTGTAAAAATACATTCTCTTGTTGATATTGCCTTTGAAAAGATAAAAGCTTTTGATAAAACATTAGCATTGATTGAAATTGAAGTTGAAATAGCTTTTGATGCTCATGATTATAATATAAAATTTCAATTTTCCAACAGGGCAATGCCTCAATTGAATGTTTGATAGTAAAGTGCTCAATATGCCAGCGTAAAGTATCAAAAATCTTAAAAATAACATTAGAAATAAAATCTGATTTCAAACAAAAGAAGTAAGGAAACCAAAAAAAATGAAATCACTATTTTTACAACTAATGTTACAGCACAATTGGAATCATTTTGAAATGATTTCTTTTTCACAAGGATTGGCCAAAATTATGGAATTTGAGTAATTTCGAACTCTAACTTGTGAACTAGAAAACAAATTATGATTATGAGTAGGAATGAGAGTTTGATCATGATATGAATCATAAATTGGAATGTTTTCTCGAATAGTGAAATCATGAAGATAATTTGTTGCTCTAAAATGAGGATTAGCTGGAATAATTTTTAAATTGAAAGCTTCCTCATTCTCAAACGTTATTTTAATTTTCTCATGAGGATTCTCTTGAGAAAAATAGAAATCAACATCCTCAATGTCAGAGTAATTATCATAAATGACTTCACAAAATTATTTAGAATTTCCTTCAATCTCATCCAATATATCCAAACAAGGAGGAACAAAAATTTCATGTTCGTTAATGGCAAAAGAATGACCATTAATTGCTTCTTTATCTTGATAAAAACTTATTGGTATGTCATTTTGATCAACCTCTATATTTCTGAAATATTATTAATACCAAGAGGGGATAAATTACCATCATTAAAAATATCTGGATAAAGGGGAAAATGTGAATCTGAAATAATGCATTTAAAAATGTCTCTGTTTGAGAATTCTTGTACATTATGCTAATTGTAAATTTCAAATTCTAAATCATTCCTTTGTGTGCTCATGCTTTCTTGAAAAATGTTGTTTTGCTGCTCTAATTTCGGCATTTGCTCATCATGGAAAAATTCATAAATTTGTACAGCAATTTTCATGTTATTATTTACTTTGATTGTTGCTTGTACTTGCTGATTTGCAATCTGATTTTTTGGATTTACCTCAAAGTAGCTTTCAGATTTCAAAGCGACTCTTTCTCCAAAACTGCTATTGTTGTCTTCTTGCATTTGATTAGAAATATTTTCTAAGCTTTGTGGAACCACTTCATCACAATTTATTTGTACATCCAAATTATGATTATCATTTATATTAGAAGGGGATGGAACAAATCTTGAATTAATTTCATATGGATTGGGAATGGCTGGAAGAGAACAAATATATTCAAACCAATCTAATGATTCTTCTTCCGTAGGTTTATCTTCTACTTTAAATCTTAAACAATTCAAATGAAATCGAATATTAAAATCCCTAATAGAATCATTTTCAAACCTTCGTAGATATTCAATTTCCTCACATACCTATTCATAATCATAGCCGTCAAATTTAGAAATGAAAATTGTAACAAATTAATCCCAGCTGTGAATTGAGGCAACTGGAAGAGTTTTACACCAGTTTCTAGTTTTTGCCGCAAATGTGAGAATAAAAATTCTGCATAAAATTCCTTCATCAATTCCTTGAAAATCATGATTTGAAACATTTTGAATAAATTGAAGGACATGATTAAAAGAAAAAGAATTTTTCTTACTATTAAACTTTGCCTGAGACAAGAGTCTTACCACTTCGGGTGGAGTATTGGAAGATGCACGTCCATGGATACAACTCCAAATTGGAAGCTTAAGAGGAGCCATCGTGATTAAATAAAATGTTAAAATTGAAAAAACTCCAATAGACAAAAAGTTTCAGGCCCTCCTTCTAGCGCCAAAAGTGTTGATGCCTCGAAAATCGCTGCAACAACAATGGGGGATAACCACCCGGTCCAGACCTTAAAGCAGCTCCTTTTCTGTTTGGATTAGTGGCTCCGACTGGTTTAACTAGGTCCAGTTACCTTCTCGCTATCGCTATTGGTTTATGGTGTATCTTTAACTACCAATAGACAAGGATATCAGATCACTTCTTCTTGCTGATCAGGCAAGAGAATGACCCTTAAGCTGATTTGGGTTCAGCCAAGCCACAACTAAAGTTTTGCTTCTTTGAAAAAAGGACTTAAAAGACTATAGAAATTACTCTAAATGCAAGCTTATTCTAAGATGCAAGCAAAAGAAACTAATCTTAATCCTATCTTAATTAGGCGGATATAGATTTAACCCAACCAAGAGCAAGATAATAAGTATTAAGATTTTAAATATGTCTTGTTTATAATGAATATCAAGTTAATGAAGTAGTTCAATTAACTGATATTATGGATATCAAAACACATCCTAATGAGACCTATTAACTGAAATAATAAACCAACAACACTCAGGAAGTAGTTCACAAAAATGATATTGATTATCAAATCAGTAAATCCAATAATTAAACAATAATATGTGGAAATAGTTCACAACACATTACCATTCAATAAATCAGTTTTATAAGACAGATTTCTGAGGAAATAGTTACTCAGAAATCATAAATTAATTCATAAGAACAGAGATACATGATTACAATATTGAGACAAATTACCCATATTGACAAAAGTGCACAAACATGAATAAAATGAGACATTCCTGTTATAAAAATGAAACTGATATTTGAAACAATAGTATTAGAAATACCAATTTATTGCATCCATTTCTCTGACCTTAGTCTCCAACAATCATTTACATTGCTTGAGCTTCTACTTTCAAAACTAGAGCCACAATAGTGCAAACTCTGTGTCTCATACATAATTCAAGATACAAAGAAAAATCCTCAATAATCCCCAGATCTGAGATTTTCTTTCCTCCCTCCTACAATTCTAAATGCCTATTACAGTAGTGCTTTTAGAAGTCTAAAATTACAGAGGAGAGCCGCCCATATTACATTATGCAATCTGCTATTTATAATATTTGTAAAGGAATTTTTGAGAGAAAAGTTTGTTGAAGGTAAATATGTCAAATCCAATTTTATTTGTTCAAAAATTCTAATCTTCAATTGCTGGAGCATTCTCATTGATTGAGATTCTTTTCTTCATATTTCTTCCATTGTTTTCCTGCAAAACGAAATCAAAATAAATTAAGATGCAATCAATAGAATCAAAATATTGTTTCTGAAAATTAAAACAAATCCAATCAAATTCTATTTGAATAAATAATTGAAAATAAAATATAAGCTCTTTATTGATGTTTGGGATGGTTTAATTGGCCAAGGATATCATTGATGAGCGAATTTGCAATTAGAAGAGGCTTGGGCAAGTGAAAATAAAACTCAGAAAATTGATTTTGTTTTCAAAATTTGGAGCTTGATCTTCTACTTGATTTTCGACCCAATAAATGACCAAATATGTTAGTGAAACCTCCTCAGAAATATAGTCCTTGATTTTATCTTTCCAATGAGTTGTCATGTGCCTCATTTGGCCAAGTAAAACTCAATCTATGGGCCTCCAAAGTTGGTGAGTCAATTCTGGCACAATTCTGGAATTTCTGTTGATGAGCTAAAAATAATTTTTTTTAATTAAAAATCTAATCCTAAATTAGACTCTAATTACCTAATAATTAATTCTAATTTATTTATTTATTATAGAATAAAAACTAATTAATTAATAAAATATTATTAAATTAATCTAACTAATTAATATAATTAGTTATTTATATAACCAATTAATATTAATCTAAATAATGTTTTAAATTTAATTTATTTATAATTTAAAATTTATTACTTAAATTAATAAATATTATTTCTAATATTAAATTAATCCTACACTACCTCACTTCACTTACCCTTCTTTATTCATTCACTCATCGTATGAGTGAGTTGAAACTTAAAACAAAACCCAAAACTTATAAAAAGACTTTGCCTAATGTCTTAAGCCATTTGGTTTTCATGATCGACAATCGGGGATATAAGGGTATCGGCATCGGGGGTATAAGGGTATCGGCAATCGGCATCGGGGTATGGTAGGTATCGCGGTTGTTTAAAATATGTCCCAATCAAATTTTCCGACCCGATCCCCCAATGCGATAAAAATTATTTTTTTTTATATATATATTTTTGTTTATATTTTTTATAATATATCTTATGTTTTAAATTTTGATTTAATTAAAATTAATTATATTTAATATTAATTAATTTTAAAATTTAATATTGAACATCAATTTTTTATTTTGGTTTTATTTTAATGAAGTTAGTTATTTATTATCTAAATTACAACCACTTCGATGATAAAAATAAACTACAGCCATTTCGATGTTTGGGTTTTCGAGATTAGTGATTTATTTTGAAAATTGGAATAAATTACTAAAATCCCGATGCTTCATGATTTGGCTGAAAAATGAAAAATGTTAGTAATAACTAACTAAGGGTTAATATTTGAAATAAATGCATTATTGAACTACTTTATTTACAAAATGCAATATTCTACATTTTATGCATTTTTAACCCAGGCTAGACAAATGACGAAACTTCAAAAGAGTACCATTTTCAAACCAGTTGACCAAATGAGGTGAAACAAGCGTTAATGGGAAGCTTATAAAAAATTGATTCTAACAAAGAAATCAAAACAAGAATCCAAAGAAAAGGAAAAATTAACAAAAGCGTAGGATAATCAACTAAATGAAAATCCTAAAAGGTGTTTAGCCAAAAATTTTATAGAAAGGGTCTCCATTCTTTGAAGTGAACACATCAATGATGGGGGCTTGTGTTTTTACCACAACGGGTCTGTACACCATTACCAGGGTTGTGGCAAACAATGCTTTGTAGCACAACATTCCCCCATTCCTTTGCTCAATGTGGACTGCTCTCTACAATTATTCCCACCATTACTAGACACATCAAAGGTTGCAAAATAGCTCACCGGGGACCAAGTTCAGCAGAAGTTTCATCATCTCGTGGAGGAACTCAACACAATGGGGACCATTGCTTTCTAAGGGGGAGGAATGATCCAAGTGGATGTTGGTGGCCACCCACCTATCCCACTTGGACACTACAACTATCTCTTTCAGTTTTTTAGTTTTCTTAAATGTAGCACAATTTACTATTTTTGGCAGTTTTTCGGGTCCTGAACTTCCGGAGCCATTTTTAGGCCCTAAACAATGTTTTTTGGGAAAACCAGGAGCAACATGGGTTGTTAACCAATGTTTCTCGCTCAAAATTTGTATTCCTCGGATAGATCTTTCTAACAAGGTATTGTATGTCAAAGTTACGACCCCAGGAATTTGATGTACCAATTTACCTAAACGAGGCCCACAGTTTGGTGTTTCATCTCCTAGGGTTAGGTTTTTGGATGTTTAGGGTTTTCCATTATTTATCAACAATAAATAGGCCTTCACACCTCATTGTAACACAGTTTAGATGCATGTAGCCACCACATCTCTTCTCAGAGATAAGCTACCATCGCCCTAGCTGGTTTATTTCCATTTCTGTTTGTAAGCAAATTTCAATATTTTACATTAATGAAATGAAGCATTATTTCTGTTGCATCTCTTTATTTATGGTTATATCTGTAATTTGTTGCATTCCTGTTTAAATCCGAATCAACAAGACAATAACACTGCGGAAATATTATCATGTCTTGTTTGCATGTCGCTTATACGACCAAGAGAGTATAGAAACATTCTCGTAGAGTTGGGTGATTTTGATGGATCAACTAGCAAACGAAGGAAGACCTTTCAATTGGTCTGACATGTTGGCTCTCTGGTTAAGGAACAAGTAACAGAAGGCCGACAACCACCTAAGGGCTAGCAAGCAAAGATTTTCATGTCCACTTAAATACTTGATGTGATCTGTGCTCGTCAGGAGTTCCCAAACTTGGGTTGGGCATGGACACCTTCAGAAACCTCTTTACACACTTATTGCATGTCGTTCTCTAAATGAAACTTTCATGGAGTTATTATTTAACTACCAGACCACTTCGTCACCCTAGTGTATAGGATGATATTTGAGTAGGATCCACCTTGCATGTTGCAGGCAGCGATGGAGGCATTCATTGACATAGAAGATTGGTACATCTCACCCCTTGGCACCTTCATCTAGATGTACATCGTGGAGAAGGATCTGTATGTTTTACCAAAGTTTTCCATGGAAAATTTGGTCATGCAAGAGGTTGCATATCACATCTCGACAGGGTTGTCAACGAGACTGCACAGGAAGAAGAAGGCACTTTGGCCTACTCTTCCTTTGCAGTTCAGGTTGCATCAGATCCAGAATCTCAAGCATGTTGAGGTTGAGATGGAGGAATTCAAGATATTCACCTTCGGCACCAAAAGTTTCAATCCATATGACTCACATTTCTTAGTGAAGTAAAATTGTGTTTATCATCCTTGGATCCACGAGGCATCTCATTGGCCTAAGGAAGACCTATGTATACTGTTATAACCTCTCAAGGCTCAATGCACCGGTCAGAATAGCTATAGATTATTTAACAATGCAAAAGGCAACAACATCTCAGAGAGCAGTATCATCAGTAGCAGCAAAGGGAAACAGCTTGCACTTGACAAAGGCAAGAGGAAGGTTGCTGATAGCAGAGAGGTGGAGCAAAGTTGCAAGTTCAAAGTAGACCCACTTGTGTTAAAATTAGCTTTGGAGATTGAGGCTAAGAGGTAGTAGCACGAAAAAAGGATTAGGTAAAGGCAGAGGGAGAAGCAGAAGATGGACGAAGTAGAAATTGAGTTGCGGAAATTGAAGCAACAACTCAGGGAAGCAAAAGAGTTTCACAGAAGAGAGAAGGAAGCACATCAGGAACAGGAAAAACATGAGTCACAACATGCACATATTAATGAAAATGCACCCATATAGGTTATTGATTCATCGAAACAGCTGGCACATAACAAACAGGGTGAGCAGTCACAGGAGGAGGACTTTGCTCAAGAGATTGAACAGAGCTAGAGAAGATGGACACAGATGTGGTACATCCAGAGTTAGATCATGACATTGACCTCATGCCTCAAAACCAAGAGGTCACTCCATTGGCTTCCCAAAATATGGAAGCAGAGCAAGTCCCAAGTGATCAAGGAGATACTGAAATCCTTGAGGAAAATCCAGAAGCAGATGTACAGAACATATCCTTTGACGAGTCACAACACAGAGTTGTGCAGTCGCACAGATTGCCCACTCAGGATGTCCATGTATCTCCTGTGTAGTTTGAAGCATGAGTGATCGTGTCCGCAGACATCCAACTTCATTGGTCGATGCCACCAAGGCATATGCCGAAGCCACCATCTCGAGTGTTAGATTCTTGATAGCTGAGAACGAGCACATGGCTAAGGAGCTACAAGCAGACAAGCAAGGAGAAGAGCAAGTTACAACATCTACTAGATCAGAGTTGTGGAAAGTGATACTTGATGAAGTATCATCTCTCAAGATAGTCATGCGGAAGCTCAACTTCAGGTTGATCATCGTGCATAAGTTAGTTGTCCATCTTAATGGTTGGTAGTAGCACTATGCTAGGAGAGCACCCATCTTGTTAGACATACACATTGTTGTC
>APFE031405382.1:28829-54673 GCA_000404065.3 Pinus taeda | reverse complement strand
TCTTCTTAGAAGTGAGAAAACAAGATAATTTCGAGCCGAATTCAACAAAATTGAGAAAGAAATCTAGAAGGACGAGTACAAGAATCTAAGGGCTAATAGTTCGCATGCCATAAATAAGAAGGTAGGAGTGAATTCTCTCCACTAAGAAAATGAACATGGGTTCGTATATAAAGATAATTTTATTCACGGTGATTAGTGACGAATAGAAGCGGGTGTTGGGTCGATAAAAAATAAGTGTGGAGGTGTGGAACTCGACATAACTAGAAAAGCTCTACACAATAGCTAAAAGGGCACTCACATTCTAGATTGATGGTGATGAAGAACCAATCCACATTTTAGAAAAAGGAACATCCATGAAGAAGGAAGGAAAGGAAAACAAAACTTTATAAAGTAGAAATGGAAGCGTTTGTAGATAAATGGTGTGTTAATGTTTTTCGTATCGACGAGTGAATCTCAAGTGAAAACCACCAGGATTAACTTTAGTGCCTTCTCTATTGCAATCTCCATACATCATTATGTGTGTGTGTGTGTGTGTGTGTGTGTGTGTGTGTGTGTGCGCGTGTGTTTGGTGCTACTGGTGGTGATTAGAGGGATCATATAAAAATAAATGATACCTTGTGCAAAATGCGAAGTTGTGGAGGAAGATTTTGTATCAGTGTATTAAATATTTCTTTACACCACTACACTCTACAGAATGTATCAAACATTATGGCACTAGTAGTTATTGGCATAGTGTCAGTGTCGATGTCAATGTCAATGTCAGAGCACTCACCAATGAAATGTCGCGTGATGTCAATGTCAATCTCAGAGTGCTCACTAATGAAATGTCGCCCCCTTGGCTTATGTAAAGGACCGAGTCAGATAATTGTGTCAATGTCAGTGTTAGAGCACTCACCGAAAGAATGACCACTCACATTTTTTTTAAATGATTTGTAAAACACTCACAAATACCAAAAATTTAAAGCCTTCCCCAAACCGAATTATGTCAAAAGGCTCAACCAATGGAAAAATAGAAATAAGATTTCTAAAAATTAGAAAATTATTTTTGAATTTAGGAAAAATTACAAATTTTTAGCATTTTCCTGAAACTTTGGTTAAATTGCAAAAACTCAGCAAAATAATCAAAAGTCACTGCACTTAACTCCAGTTGAGGACTATAATCCCTAGTGAGACATGGTCTAATAATAAAAATCACTTTAACATTTAAGTTTATATATATATATATAATATATATATATAATATATAAATATATATATATATATATTACTAATATATATATATTTATTATATATCTCAAGAATTACATCAAAACTTATATTTATTAAGCCGAGAGGATCACTCTACAAGTCAATGTGAGGGGATGTGTAAGTTTGTTTAAAAAAAAATAGAATGAAAAAAGTTCCAAATAGAAAAATAATGTCCACTATAATTGAAAAAATGAATATGTTGTAAAAAAGATTGTATACTTTTAAAAAAATCAACAAAAAATTTAAATAAACTATTTTAAGATCTATGTTAACTAAGTTATCTATATATAGAAGGAAAAAGTTCTTATGGTTAAAAAATTTATTTGTTCATATATATAGTATTTAACATTCAAAAATACAATGAAAAATAACACGTTGTATTTTGTATTCTAAAAAAACTTGCACTTAAAGAAATTTGATCCCTCTCCGCTTATGTTAGATCTATACTTAAAATGGATCTATGTTAGTGCTATTTTATTATTATTTTATTGATGTTGTCATTTAAGAATTGAATCTGATCATTTAAAAAATAAAGCTTGCTAACATTTTTTTTTGGCCATTATACCATCAACAAATTAATATTAATTAAAATTACTAAAATAATAACTTTAATTTGATATTTACATTCTTATATTATATATATAATAAAATGATTTACAAATTTAACCAGTATATAATATTTATTAATAAAATTACGTTCAACTGTTTAATATCTACAACTGCACGATGAAACCAATGCACAAAAAATGGAAGACGACTTCTTGAAAAACATAAAGAAAATTTAAAAAATAAATTTGGGAGACTGTGATGTGTCTGAATCGAATTTTAGCGTATTAATGGCCGAATCGAACTAAATTGCCAAATTTTCGAATTCTTTAGCCCAATTCGACCGAATTTGGTAACTATGTATTGTATAACATCATTAGATCTGTGACCAGGCTGATCAAAATTGCTCCGTTGGGCATGGGCAGCACGAGGAGTTTCTGAGTGCCTTCCAGCTTCACCTTAATGCCCACACAATGCTTCAAGTCCTCCTGGATGTTGCCCTTCAGATTCAAAGGAGCACCAGCAAGTGAAGGCCAATGGTAAGGCGGAGTTTCTAAGTTATTATGAGAGTTCTGTTGATGCTGGAAAGCACACGCCAGCAGATCATATTAGCATTGCAGTTGAAGGAGGATGGTTTGATGATTCATAAGCTACTCACAGTATGAGGAAATTAATTGGCTATTGAACCAAACAAAGTTTCTAATGGCTGCCTCTATTCATACATATTGATGTTTCTCGTGCTCCGTATTGACAAATGAGCTTCCCGAGGGGATTTTTGGCACAGAAAGCATGGGTATTTGGTTCTTGAGAGGCTTGGCCACTAGGATTATCAGTGTCCTCTACGAGGATTGACTCCCGTCTTTTGTCACCTCATTAGATGGTGAATATAGTATTACATGGTTATCTTGCCAAGGTGCCACTTCAATTTGTTCTGCATGTACAATGGTTCTCTCATGTGGGTTCCTGTAGAATTGTCGTAAGGGGATACAGGCACAAACTGGTTTCAGATGTTACAGTAGGTATATTATTTTCCCCAAGATATCATTATGTTTCTGGGCAGGTTACAAATTAACGCCATTAAATATTTTTTTTCATTTCTCAGCCTCTGTTATACCTTGTTCTAAACATTTGATTTTAATTTATGGTCTTAAAGTTTATAATTTTACTCTGCACTTTGTCGCACTCTCTTTATATATGTGTTTTGCGAAGGCCATATGCCTTCCGTCTTTGAATCCTCTTCCAACTCTTGGTTTAGGACCCTCGCTATAGATAGACCAGGATTGCTACTTAGCTTCCTTGCTCTTATTAGAGCCTGTTGGCCATCTTTATGTTTCATCTCTAGCCATTGCAAGAATTTTGGTTTTAAAATTTGTAATATCTGGTTGTTTTGCACATGAGTCTTCTCCCTCGATTGACATTCTTTCTGCTTCCTGAGGCCTTCCTGATTCATTTCTATTCTTATCCTATATCATTGCTACCCATCTACCAAATCTGCTTAAATTAATTGTTGTCACATGCCCTTTTACAATATTCTATTGAGTCCCTTCAACTCTCCGCCAGATGGTGGGCCATCTCTCTTAGTCATCTGCCAACGAGGCCTTTATCTGGGCCACGATGGACGTTGAGTCGCTACTTTAGCAGACTGTCGACTCGGGCATACGATGTGGCCCACGCTCACTAGATACGTGGCATAATACTTTGGGAGAGGCTAGTCCACCACATGGAAATTAGAAATTGGGGAAAAAAAAAAATTTGATAAGGCATATTAAACTTTTACAAATAACATGCGGATCTTATGTATACATATTAAAAATAATAATAATAACTATACAGAAATTAAGGATATAAAATGGCACAAATGCCTATAAGAAATAAATGGAAGCACCATAGCTATAAGGGCATATAATCCCTATAAAAAAACACCACATAGATCATATAATATTTATTATTGAAGAAAGAACATTATATGCTATGATTTTTTATTTAAAGAATTTAAAAGCTCGACACATCTCTATATAGGCTATTGTATTTCTTAACCAACCATAAATTTTTTAAGGAAGGTGGTTTATTTATTTATAGAAGATAAAGGAAGAGAAACCATTACACAAATTTGTTTTGCATCTCCTTATAAAAAACATAGAAAATCACATTACATGGATGCCTTTAGCTTCTTGGAAAAGAACCTTATGGTTGAAGAATCTAGTGGTTGTATTTTTGAAAATGCATTATTAACATGAAATCTTTCCTTATGTTTAGCTTTATTCAAAGATTTTTTTCAATAAGTTCCCAAATAAAAGATTATTAATTGTAAAAACCAAAAGATTTTTGGATTCATGGATGAAAGAATATTAATGAAAAGAAACATTGAGATGTAATTGCCTTCATACTTTAAGATAATGGAGAGAAAAGAAAAATATTTTCCTTATAAATTATCCATGATTCTCAAGTATGGCTTGTGAAAAATAAAAAATAAAAATAATTAAATGATGAAACATTGTCAGCAAATACTACTTGAAGGATTGGGAGTGTTGATTTTAGGTGAAGGGAATTTCCCTAGAATAAGGAAATAAACATACTCCATTGTCTTTCCAAAATATATATATGGGGGGAACTCTGTTATTGTGAGGAACCTTCTTTTAAGATCATGAATCATTTAAGCCAATGTCATCAAATAGTTTATATTTGAACATATTAGATCTTTATTGAACTAATTAATTAGTATTACTATTTACTATTGCAACTAAGAGGCATCCAAAATTAATATATCATGGGCATGTTCAAGGTACATTGAGGAGAATTTTCTCTAAATTGTTTGGTTACATAGAGTAAGATTAAATAGTTTAAAATATGATCTCTATGTGATCTCCAAGAACTAGCAACATTATTTCTTCATTACTATAAAGGAGTTATACTCAGTGCGTGACAAACCGCTTATATTTTGCTTATGTAAACATTTCATGTATTTTGTATCTCAAGGTTGGTGGTTAATGTGTTTTAATGATTTGGAGCTTAGAATTTATGGACTGTAAAAAAATGGCACGGCCTCATATTGCTTGAAAAGAGGAACAAGACAGAAAAGGAAAAAGGATTTAATAAAATAGAGATTATGTTAGCAATTGAAGATTAAAAAAAAAATGATAAATAAAATAATAGAGTGCATTCAATGGGAGAGAGCAGGGTGATAGCTGAAAAAGAAAACGCAGTGGACAGAGAGGAGACATTCACTTGTAAAACACAAACACTTTGAGAACCGGGAAAAGCGCACAATCCAAATTCAGGAGAGGAATCACGCACACACAAAAATACACATCAAAGCACACTGAGAGAGAGAAAACATATATCCTTGGTAGAAGACACTGACACGCCCAGAACAACAAAAGAAGAGAAAACATGCTTAAAAAAGAGACACACAGAAAGAAAAGAGAAAAAAGAAGGGAAGAATAACTCTGCATTCTACTTTGAGAAGGAATTTCTTTTAGTAGCATACTACAACAACATGGGAAAATTTTGGCCTATTATAGCTCTTCACGAAAAACCCCATAAATACTTTGGCATAGTAGCGGGGCAGGAGAGAAATCCTTGTAGTGGGTTCTGGATTCCTTTCTCTGGGTGGAACAACTATGTTAGGTCTCAGGATGGATGTGGAGCTTGTGGACTCTCTAGATTTATCAGTTATTGGACAGCTGTAAGGTGGAGGTAATGGGCTTTTGGATTCTTTGTGCATCTGGTTAACTGCTATTTGGTTGGTGGAGGTGGGATGACTTCTGAAGTCTCTATTTCAATCTGTAGTGGGTGATTTATTCCTATAGAAAACTATTTCAGCCTCTGGAATCCGGCTCGGGGTGATCGTTGTAAGAGAGATCAGAGTGTGACCCACTTACGATTGGGTGGGTGGAGAGTTGTAAGAGAGATCAGACTACAACCCACCTATGATTGGGTGGGTGGAGAGTTGTTCTCAAGTCAATTGCCTTATCTTTGAATTTAAATCAAAGACAAGTCTCTTCATGGGAATGTTGTTAACTAATCTATATTGTTTATGTGAAACATAATTGATTACTTGAGCTTAATAATATGGACCTTGATGACTAAGTTCTGAAGAGATTTTTGCATTGTCATTCTTCTTATGAGAGATTATATTTGTGGATATATATGTATATTTATGTAGTTATTGTGTAAACTAGTTAATATCTCATTATGTGGTTAACATAGTAAAGCACTGGTATTGATGTGTATAGAATTGTTAGACATTGTAATTACTCCCACATGTAAGAGTTGGTTAAATTTGGAGAGTCAAGTCGAATGAGTTTGAGTTAATTAATATTTTAGGAAAAGTCAAATTTAAAGTTTGTGTGCAAGTTAATTTATTTTGGGCAAGTTTTTAGTCGAAAAAGGATAAATACCCTAATGATGGGTTCATTGTAATTAAGTCAAGTCAATTCAAATGAAGTTTTGAGCGATCAATAGAAAAGCCTTAGGTCGTGGTATTGTTTGTGTGTGTAATTTTGTATATTTCTTCCTCTACCTTTCCAACAAATTGGAATTGGATCCGAGGAAAGATTACAATATAGTGGAGCCTGAAGAACCAGTGAAAAGAGGGCCACGTGAAAAAGGCCAACATTTTTTTTTGTTTTTAAATTACATTGCAAAATTGTCATACTGTTAATGTAAAAACTGCGACAGTTCCGTGAAAACTTATTGTTCCGCAGAAATTGGGTCGATTGCACAGTTTGGCTGGGTCAGTTAGTCTGTGGTGCCGAAGTGCCGTCAGGTATTAAAAATACACGTAAAGTGAAACAAACAGAATTTTTTTAAACGTGCTAGATTAAATCTGAGGTGAGAAGTTTTTTTTAAATCCAAATGTGTCACAATTTGTTGAGTTAGCAGATTTGAGAGTAGATAAGAAAGACTTTAAGAGGACAATAGACCTTGGAGAATCCCAATCAAAAGTTGATGATAGTCGTGAAAACTACAAAAGTGAAACCCATAATGCATACATGCATATGGATGGAGAATCTGCAGCAAAGATTAAAGAGAGAGAAGTTGAAGCCTCTGCGTGTGAAACAAAGCATGAGCATATAAATGCTCAAGGACTCCACTCTAATGTGGAAGGTGCAAATGATAGTGAATCTCCCTATGATGAGACACGTGTGGATGATGACTACAAAGTGAGATGTGAATTGGTGAATCCATTCGTAGTTGATGAATTTGGTGAAGTTAGAATTGCTAATCAGCACTTGCAGGCTCAAATATCCCACCATAGGGTGGATGAACATTATATTGATGATATGTGTGGTTTCTTTTTTTGAAACAAGGATTGATTGTGGCAATATGGTAAGCACCATGTTTGATGAAGAATTGAAGGTTGAAGCTGCCACTATAGCAGTAAGTTATGAAGCAGTTGGAACTCCTGATGAAGTAGGCTGTGAACAAGAAACAACTGAGTTTGGCATAGGTAAAACTATCAATAGAGCACCAAGTGGTTTGGTGGATCCAACAATTGGAATTGTTGATGTTAAATTTGATGAAGAACCATTAATTGGTGATTATTTGTTGCACATGATGCAACAGAAAGAACCTATTCATATGTTGTTATCTTGTTAGAAAAACCCACTTATGATTGGAATCCAAGTGGAATACATGTTTGCAGCAGTAGAGGTTGGTAAAAGGGTAGAAACTGAAAATTATGAAGCACTGACAAAACAAAAGAAGGAAGAGAAGGTAGAGGTAGATAAGGAAGCTCAAGATCATAATAAAGATGTTTTTAACATTTTTTTTAATATGTATGTGTTCAAAATAACATGGGAGAAGAAGTTGAAAACAAAGTTGCTAATAAGATTGATGCAGATTTGAAGCTCATTAAAGAATGGATTCGTAAGACAATTGAACAAATTGAAGTGAGTCTTAAAGCAGTAGTAGGAATAAAAGAATAAAATAAAATGGTGAATAATGATCTTGAGTGTGCAGATTATAGGGAAAAAGTAGTAGTACCTGTTGATGAAAGTGAAGAGAAGTATATGGAAGTTTTTGAGAACAAGGAAGAATGCATTAAAACCAATTTTCGGCAAGCAGTCAAGAAGAGATAAGATTTTGGTATCAAGAAATATGGCAGAAATAAAGTCAGGGATATGAAGTGCAAGAAGCAACGTGAAGAACACAATTTGAAGATGAAGAGTTATCGCAACAGTCCATGAGTGAAAGAATCCTTAAAGAGGAATTTTGTAAAAGATGAACTCATATCGAATTCAAGAAAAGCCAAAGAAACATTGCAACAACAACAAGTAAAGAAATATGGAGCTTTCAGTAAGAACGCACTACAAAGAAGGAAGCAATTTTGAGGATATAGAATTTGGAAGAAGAGAAAAAAAATATGAAATATTGTAAAAGTTTTGAGTCATTATAAGCCTAGTTGAGACATGGACCAACAAGCATGTTTCAATGATAATTGGGTCAATTTCTATTGTAATCCTAGCAAGCATAGTTGAGTCATCTTTGAGTTATGTTGAGTCATATAGCCGTAATTAAGGGGGAGTGCTGGAAATTGTAATTGCTCCCACATGAAAGAGTTGGCTAAATTTGGAGAGTCAGTTAACTGAGTTAAGTCGAATGAATTCGTGTTAAGTCATATTTTGGGAAAAGTTGAATTTAGAGTGTGTGTGCATGTGAAGTTATTTTGGGCGAGTTGCTGGTTGAAAAATGATAAATACTCGAAGATGGATTCATTGTAATCAAGTGAAGTCGAATAAAGTTTTGAGGGATCAATAGAAGAGCCGCTGCTCATGGTATTTTTTTGTGTGTAATTTTGTATTTGTAGAGGTTAAGCAAAGGGTTTTTTTATTTTTAAGTATAGGCGCCTGGTGTTTGGTCTAAAATGCATATGCAAATTAAAGCTTAATTTAATGTCAACCCGGGAAGGTAAACTTAGAAGTGCTTATCTAAAATATATAGATCTAGAAAGATTCCTAATTTGTCTAGGATCTTAAAGTCCCCTTACAGGAACATATTCATTAAGATCTCTTTCAATAACTAATCAAATCTAGATCTAACAATTGTTTGATATCTATGATTCTCTTACAAGAACATATTCTACAAGATCTCTTCCAAAATTAGATCATCTAATTAGAACTTAAAAGCTGAAATGAAGTAAACCTAGATCTAATCATTGTATGAGATCTTATGGTTCTTTTACAAAAACACTTTCAAATAAGATCCTTCCAATATTAGAACATTTAATAAAACTTGAAAGCTGAAATCAAACAAAAACATAAAATAAATTATACCTAAAACAAATAAATAAGCATGCAAGTGAGGCCATCGGGGCCCTCCATAACTCCACAAGCATACCACTTCAATGGAGACTCAGATGTAGAAGAAAAATTTATGTATGATCCTTTATTTCAAAATCTCCATTACAAACCAACTCTAAGATTACAACTCTAAGCTTCTAATATTACATACTCCAAAATTCTAAGATTACAAAAACTTCAGGATTACAAATGGAGGAGATTGTTCTCCTATTTATACAATGGGATGAGTAACAAACTCATAATGATCATCCACTAATCTCTCTTTAGTTCCATAAATATCTCAACCATCTAGACACATAACCCCTTTTTGTCCTTGATTTTCTCCATGAGGTTTATCTCTTCAAATTCTAACCCCTTTTGTCCTTGATTTCTCACAATGAGTTTATTCTTTCAATTCAACAACACGTTTCGTCCTTAGATTTTCTCCATGAGGTTATCCTCTTAAAATTCGAATTTGATCATTCAAGGCCAATAGAGGTGTCTTGGAAGCTTCCTTGGAACCTACACATGTCACAAAACAATCCACTTTCCATATATGAAGTAAAATATATTATTTTCTAATATTTAATCAAGAATTTCTCTCAAAAATGCTTAAAAATTAATAATATATGGAAAATATAAATGAGACCCATTAATGGTGAATAATAGGGAAAATGGAGTGACAAGGTGGTGAGTAGTGAGTGATATAATGGAAGCGTAGGTGAAAGATGTATGGTAATGAGTTTTATTTGTATGACATTTTTGGAGCCCAACATACTCCCCAACTAAAGCTCTTGCATGTCCTCATGCAAGCTACTTATTTGATTTATTTCATAGATGAGCTTCCTTTTACAAGATGTTTGGGTCTTGTTTAACAAACATCTTTCAATCATGGACTTCCTTTTAACTTTGCACATCTTTGGATAACTTTTATTTGTTTTGCAAAGCATTTGCATCTTTTAATGATTGGTTCTTGTGTTACAATCATTATTTACTTTGTTGAGATCTCTTTTTTAATGATCGGTTCTTGTGTTTACAATCATTATGTATTTTGTTCAGATCAATCATTTTAAGAAGTCATTTAATATGCTCATCATTTTGTAGTAGTTTTTATTGTGGGAAGACTATGCGTGTTAAGATGTAATATGAATGAGGGAAAAGAATGAAGTGCGAAATGCTCCCCTCTCCAACTCATCGTTTTTGGCAATTTTTAATGAGAAAGGAAATAGTGAAATAGTGGAATATTTTTGAAATATCATCATTTTAGCATCTAAAAAGAATTTCAAGATTCTAGGTTAGAAAACATCATACCTTACTTATCTAAAGAAGTGGATGAATCATGCATGTTCAGCTACTGTAATTCTGGTATGAAGCTTCTTTTGCAAGTTGTGGATGAAAGATGGATTTGTATTGTCATATCTGCTATTGGATCCTCTAATGGATAGTCTGATGAATCTGATGAGTCTGTTGAATATGGCTAAAAATGTATAAGGCTTGGAAGGTATATAAAATATAGAAATTACATTCTCCTCCCTCCAACGTTATTTATTGACTTGTCCTCAAGTAATGACAAACTGAAAAATAATGAAAGGAAATTTGCTTCATTTGCTACAAAATATGGGTCATCAAGTCTTCAACTCTCGATGGCACAAATCTTACTATGTGAATAAATGTGTCGGTATCGAACATAGCAAGAAGTTGTTGACTTAGTGGCCATTAATGAGTGCCCATAGCCAACACAAGAGCTCCCACCATTGATTCCAATGGGAGTCAAGATGCCTAACACATCTTTGTAGGTACAAATAAATTTGTCGTGGTCGAGTCACCTACAAGATCCAACGAACAAGGGATATTAATATACTCCCATTGTTCATTGGCAAGAGTACATGCCATTAAGACATGCAAGCCTCTAGGTGTTTGTACAAAGATAATTAGACTCTAGGACTTTGACTCAGTGATATGTAGAAGCAAGATTTTATTGGTGGAAGAGGAAAATGGTGGAAAAAGAAGGAAATGGAAGTGACAAGGAAAATGACAATAAGTGAGTTTTTTTTAAGTGAGTTGTTTGTTTTATTTTGTGGGTTAGGGATGAATGAAAACAAGTAGATTTGACTGCATAGTTGAAACTTGCTGGGAAAAAGGGATTTTGGCTTGCTTTGAGGACTGATTGGGGTTTACAATTTTACAATGGGAATAAGAGACTGGTTGTAATGGATATGGACTTATTCACATGATTCATCATAAAATTGATATGTTGGAAGTCCAACTGTTGACAAATTAGACTCCTTGAATGATCATCTGATTAATGCAAACCTGCAAAAACTTGGCATTCACAAAACATCAATATATCCAAGCAAAAGTGATCAATTTCTACTTGGTTTTCTTATAAAAAAAAAAAACACCAATGGAACAGATTTAAATATAATCAAATGTATAAGTTAGCCCAACTCCATGATTTTTTTACAAATCCATTGTCAAATATTAAATGAGTACAATTAATTCTCTTTTCATGTAAATAAAATTCAATTTCATTGCAATTACACAAATCCCAACAATAATCGAAATTGTTTCATGAATTGTGTCGATGATATCAAATTTCACATATCGTCGTTGAGCTCGTAATTGCCAAAATCTGCATCATTTAAAAATTTGCAAGAGTTTAATACAAATGCATCAAATAAAAATAAATAATTAAAAACAAAATTCATAAAAAAAAAACTAATTTTTACTCCTTGTTGAAAGTTTCGTCGTGTGGTGATTTCTGTGCTTCACCCATCAATGGAAATCATCTGTCTAAAAAATGTTATGATATTGCACTTGCATATTCTGCATTTGATTCCATTTTTGCAGCTATTTCGAAGTTGCAGCTATATCGCATCCAACAGTCCTGATAATTAAAAGAAAGTTGTAGTGGCTATGTTTTTGCTTGTTGAAATTAAACAAACTATGCCATGGCTGAACAGTAGCAAAAAAATTAATGGAAGCTTCTGATCATAAAAATTCTTGAGCGATTTTTTTTAGTTTTGTATGGATTTCAACCCTATAAAAACTCACAATCAATCCCGTAAATAGACAAGTGTTAATTTATAGCATTTTCTCCCACAGTCTCAAGCTGGAATTTTAGCCACGAAAATGAGATCTGGCCACAAAGAAAATCAAATTTTGGCGCAATCTGTCAGATTAGACTCGAAAGAAACCCAATTTTCTCCTAAACCGCTGCAAATTTCCGGAAATTGCTCGCAATTCACCTAATTACCCCCATTCCGGAGAAAACCCATGTCTCAGTGTTTTTTAATTCATCCTTGTTTGCAAAAGAAATCCATTTTAAAATCACATGTTGATACTGGTGCGATTTCATGAAGCTTTTGGCAACAAAAATCAATTGGTGTGCGTGGTGATGGAGTGAGCCATAGATTGGACAATCGAAGCAAACTGTGATTGCTTGAAATTGCAGGGTATGGGCAATATGGATATACTTGGGAGACGCTAAAAATTTTCAGCGAATTGCATCATGTGGTATGACAATGAAGCTTTCTAATCTTTTTAAAGAAATGCAATGGGCTGGCAATTTGCAAAAACCAACCAACGATGACAATGAATGATCTTATTCGTGTGAAACTTAAATTCTAGAATGATGAAAGCAAGGAAATCATTTTTCCTACACCCATATAACTGTGTTGTTTGTTGAAAATTGTGGAGATTGAACTGCTTTCCCATTATGTGAATTCAAGTTGTGCTCTGTGCTACAGTAAATGAATCCTTGATACAATAGAAAATACAATGAAATTCACTCTGAAAACCAAGTTATCATAATTTTGGGCATATCATAAATCGATTTTTGATGAAATTTGGAATAAATTTGTTGTTTGTGGCGAAGTCAACGTATGGCTTCTTTTACAGTGCAAGTTATTATTTATTTATTTATTTTTATATTAAAGATCATGTTTCACTCATTTGCAAAATTCTTTATTGTCATATCGCAAATCAAATTTCCAGCAAAAGTATTTTTATTTGAAATAAATCAATTGATTTTCTGATCTTTCTGATCGCACGAAGCGCAGGAAGAGAGCATACTAATCTCTTGATTTTTTTTTATTGATGTAGGTTAGCATGGATGGATAAAACACAATTAAGATTTGTGAGAAAACCTTGCATTATCTAAACTCTTTCTGCAATGTCACGGGGGTGTTTAGACTTTCGAAAAACAAGGCTTTCCAATTAATTGAGCCCCTCGCTCGCCCGTGATACAAAAACAAGACATAGAAATGCAAAGATGTGCCACTGAATTTATTCATGATGATTTATTTTTTTAAAACAAAACTAAAAACTTCAAATGATAACAACTTCTAATGACTTCTAATGAGATCTCATTTTTATTTTTCTAATCTGTTCTACATTAACTTGAAAGATGTTTTGTTTTCTAAGTAAAAGAATGCTTCCAATGGCGCCATCTACGAACTAAAAATTCGAACATGCTCACATCAAGATTTAAAAATTTTACATTATGTTTTTCAATTATGTGAGAATCTTGTCTTAGAGTTGGCTCAAGGTTATTGTCCTTGCTCTCCAAGAAGTACCTGTTCAACATTGTCAAAGTCCTCATCCGTAGATGGATTAGTGAGAAATGGGGGGTTTAAAAAAAAAACTAAATTTTAAATAACTATGTACGAAAATAAAAATTCTCCAAAATTTGAACTCCTTTACGAACCTGTTGTCACCAAGTTCCATAAATTAGTCCATAAAAACAAATGCATAAAATAATTACTAAATCCTTCTAGTTGCACTTCCCCGGCAATGGCACCAAAATGTTGGTTCTAAAATGCGGATGCAAATTAGAGTTTAATTCAATGTCAACTCGGGAAGGTAAACATAGAAGTGCTTATCTAAAATATATAGATTTAGAAAGATTCATAATTTTTCCAAGATCTTAAAGTCCCCTTACAAGAACATATTCATTAAGATATCTTTCAATAACTAATCAAACCTAGATCTAACAATTGTTTGAGATCTATGATTCTCTTACAAGAACATATTCTACAAGATCTCTTCCAAAATTAGATTATCTAGTTAGAACTTAAAAGCTGAAATGAAGTAAACCTAGATCTAATCATTGTATGAGATCTTATGGTTTTTTTACAAAAAAAACTTTCAAATAAGATCCTTCCAATATTAGAACATTTAATAAAACTTGAAAGCTGAAATCAAACAAAAACATAAAATAAATTATACCTAAAACAAATAAATAAGCATGCAAGTGAGGCCATGGGGGGCCTCCATAACTCCACAATCATACCACTTCAATGGAGACTCAGATGTAGAAGTGAAATTGAAGTATGATCCTTTATTTCAAAATTTCCATTACAAACCAACTCTAAGATTACAACTCTAAGCTTCTAAGATTACATACTCCAAAATTCTAAGATTACAAAAACTTCAAGATTACAAATGGAGGAGATTGTACTCCTATTTATACAATGGGATGAGTAACAAACTCATAATTATCATCCACTAATCTCTCTTTACTTCCATAAATCTCTCAACCATCTAGACACATAACCCCTTTTTGTCCTTGATTTTCTCCATGAGGTTTATCTCTTCAAATTCTAACCCCTTTTTGTCCTTGATTTTCTCCATGAGGTTTATCTCTTTAAATTCGAATTTGATCATTCAAGGCCACATAGAGGTGTCTTGGAAGCTTCCTTGGAACCTACACATGTAAGAAAAACAATCCACTTTCCATATATGAAGTAAAATATATTATTTTCTAATATTTAATCAAGAATTTCTCTCAAAAATGGTTAAAAATAAATAATATTTGGAAAGTATAAATGAGACCCATTAATGGTGAATAATAGGGAAAATGGAGTGACAAGGTGGTGAATAGTGAGTGATATAATGGAAGCATAGGTGAAAAATGTATGGTAATGAGTGATATTTGTATGACATTTTTGGAGCCCAACAAGCTAGCTACATGCATACATATGTGGCAAATAAATTCTTCTAGAGGGATATCACTTCCATGTTTTTCTCTGTTTTTAAAACAGATTTGTCCCTTTATTAAGCTCAATGGTCCACATCCTCTCTTATCTAATTAAACCACTAAAAGGCCTAGATTACATGAACTTGAGACCTAGGAAAACTATCTCCTAAAAATACATGACCCCCTATGTCTACTATTTGCAATGATTTTCCCTTAGGTGAATGCTCCTGCATTAGCTTATGTAGCTATGATCGCTAGTCTTACTTTTGTGCTAAACTTCAGTTGTTACTTGCAGCGCCAAGAACCACCCGGTATTCACACAAATTAGCTAACCGTGATGGATTCCTATTTGGCTACAACCAATTACATATGATTGGCTTTCATTTTATCAGGTAATGACTCTAATTATGATTATTTATATATATTTTTTTCATACCTATTTCATTCTTGCTCGTTTCTTCTCTATGGCATAGCTTACCAGTGTTGGGGTTTTGTCAAGAGGGTTTCCCTAGTAAGTTAGCTTGAACTTGTTGCAAATTAGGTTTTCGTTTTCTAGTTTTTTCCCCACTATGTGAATAATAATTTAAAATTTTTCTTTCGGTTTTTCTGTGAACACAGGTGGAGGCTCCTATGGTAAGAATTCTTCATGGATGAGACCAGCACACCAAGATTCCTGAGTTACTCACGACATATTTCTTTTCCTCTCTCGATGTTCATATTTCTCTCTACAACTATTCTAAGAGATTTTTAGTGACAACCCCCAGACCCTAAGGTTTTTTCCTCCTTCTGGTTGTTAGTTTATTAGGGTTTCTAAGAATTGGAATCGTCGATGAATTATTAGTCATGTAATTTTTTTAACCCCCTGGGGTATGACATATGATTTAGAACCTCCTTGTAATTTCTTGCATTGAGTGACTTTGGACTAGCAGCCTTGTATATATTTTTACCTAATTTGTATCCTTGAAATTATTGGCTACATTGGTCTTCTTAAGTTTAAACTTAGTTCCCAACCACTTTCTATGGATGTTGGAATTATTTTCGCTATGAGAGTACTATGGATATTTATGAATTCATTTAATTCCTAAATTTTGTTTCCAAATATAAAGAGACTACTCACCATTTTCTTTGTTGAATATAATAGTTTTCACTGTGCAGTGTCTTCTATCGAAAATTTTGGGAAAGTGGTGGTAAGATTATTCTGAACTTTTCATTACAGTTGTCTTTGTGTGTACCTATTTACAAAATTAAGTTTGAAATAACAAACTTGTAATCCTCTCATATTTCGGTGACTCTTTTCAATTTTCTAGCATCAATTATTTCTCATCCGAGGAAACTAAACCTCTTGTCTCTTTTTAAGAAGGAAATACTTTTGTTCTTCTTTTCTTCTTTAGTTGCATACTTCTGGCAGCACATATTTTTATACATAGTGCACATATTTAGACATTAGGTTGCATGTACATTTAGAGACCGATTCTTTTTTAAAGAAGAAAATTTGGTTATCATTTGTCACCAGCTAATCACAAACGTAATAACATGCTTTTAATTCATAATGGCTGGTGCATTTTTTCTGATAAATGATATTTCCATTCTATATTTTTTTTAATTACCTTTATAGGTTTCGAATTGCTTGATTGGGCATGTTTTCTCAGGGCTTGCTTAGAATTCATGTTCCCTATTAACCAAAAGCAAGAAATTCTCCTGGATACTATTAACAATGATCCTAAAGCTAACATATTTCTTAATTTATTTCCTTAGTAGGTTTCAACAATTTCTTCTACACAAACTAAACACATTCATGTTAATAAAAACTATACACAGAAAAAAGAAATAAATTACTGCAAATGCTAGGTCATATAATTATATTTATCTAATAGTGTGGTTCAACCATAAAATTACTAGGAAAGGGAGTGCTCCACCGAACTAAGTACCATGTCTTCACCACAAGACTTCGCTCGAGCCTTTTCATTTCCAGAATAGTAATCTAGGAACGACCTAAATAGGTTTGTTCTTAGGCCTCAATACCACACGAGTCCAGCCTAGAACTCACAGACTCACAAGTTTGTCATACGGTCTCCCCTCGTTCTCATTCCAGCTCAAGAATACCCTAGCAGGCACTATCCTATGACTCTTTTAACATCGTCCTATCCAATATTCCAAAGCTTAAACTCTTCT
The DNA here is from genome assembly GCA_000404065.3 of Pinus taeda. Taxonomy (NCBI): domain Eukaryota; kingdom Viridiplantae; phylum Streptophyta; class Pinopsida; order Pinales; family Pinaceae; genus Pinus; species Pinus taeda. Next base: position 37,444 of record APFE031405382.1, on the reverse strand, counting down.
GTTACACCTCCTCCATCCAAGTACAATGTCTCCAAGGTTGCGTTAGGTTTTCTTCTCTCTTCCTTCTTCCCTCCCTTGTCCCATCTGATATTATTTATACGTAGGGAAAGGAATAATTCTCTACTAACATTTTGGTAAAATGAAACTCCCTTTAGCACTTTTTTCGCATAATTTTATGGCTACTCCTAACTTGTATTATTGATAAAAATAAATTCACACAAATAAAATATCATTTATGTATTCCCTTCCACCCTAGGCCTTTACCTGGCCCCACAGTATTACCAAATCACTTGCGGTAAAAAAAAACAGTTACATTTTTACCGAGGAGTGTTACATCTTCCCCCTCCCGAGTGAAGCATAGTCCCTGATGTTTCCTAACCTTCAATATAAATTAGAGTATGCCTCATGCATATAATGTTCAACTTCTAGCTATCCCTGTTTGGTTGGAGTGCTTATTCTGCACTTAACATAGGTAGCCACTTTATTTTATGGCATAATTATTTTTTATGAAGAATGCGTAATGTTTGACTAGGATTACATTGTCTAGTTTATCCTACATCCATGAATGTTATGATCATTAGCTTCCATCATTCGTCACCATTTTTTTTAAATGTATATGTAGATATACATATGTACTATCTCAATATTCATTACCAACACATCATTTGTATCTATATACTTAGCGAGGGTCATGACCCAACAAAGGTTTGAAACTTGCACTCAATATGATTAGTAGCATCATGGTACACCTATCATTGTAAATTCCTTTACTTACCGAATAAATATATTAGTCAAAAAGGACCTTACCATATGCTTCAGTTACAAGTTTCAAATCACAGAGGCATCATTATAATTTGAACTATTTTACTTATAATATGATCAAAAACCATTTACAATGCTTGTGATTTATGAGAAATTGTAACTAGTTCATTTGCACTAAATAATTGTATTATCCCTAGCCTAATCTACTAGAAAAATAATCGTAAAATGAGTGTTGTTGAATAATTAAATATTATTAGCTATTATATTGATATTACATGACTAATATTCTTTTAATTCTTAATTACAAAAATATTACAAGAATTAATTCTTAATTCCTTTATTTAGAAGAATTTATATTATTTTGTGTAAATAAAATGTATTTTCCAAGTTCGTATAATTTATGAGTTTTAGAACGAATGATTCATAGTTTTAGAAAAGCTATGGATAAGTGATATTTTATCCATAAGACCAAAACAAATCTACTTGAAAAAAAATATGAGAGATTTTTGATGATTTATTGAGTGATTTTAGAATTTAGAAAAATATGATTTACGGAGGGATTTCTGGATGATTTATGGAGTGATTTTATAATTTAAGAAAAAGATTATTTACGTAGTGATTTATGGACGATTTATGAAGTGATTTTAGAATATAGTAAAAATATGATTTATTGAGTGATTTATGGAATGCTTTTAGGATTTAGAAAAGCTATTGCATTTTCTTAATTCAACTTTTTGTATTCCTATAGAAAAATATGAGAACTAATGACATAATACATGTAGAATTAAGCAAATAGAGACGAAGGAGAGATTCCAAGAATTCATTAAAATATAAGTAACTAGGCTCTTTGGAAATTCTTATTGTGTTTGAATATGATGCATGAATAAATAAGAAACAAACTTATTTCTTGAAAATATTCATATGATAAAGAGTCATGATTATTTTGTTGGGAAAACCTCCATGGATTTTTGTCCATAGACGAATATGTCTTTTTTCCATTGAATTCTTAAAATATTTCATGTGCATTAAATGATTAAAATATTTCCATGGCTAAATAATTTTTTGAATTCCATGAATTATAGGAAAATATGTTCCAAATATGTCATTGTATCTCCAAAACCATGATAGATGTGTAAAAATTAAAAGAGGTTTTTGCAAATGAGCCCATTGTCACAACAAGCCTTTGAAAAATATTTTTTAACTTCTTGAGCAATGTGTCCAATGTTGATAACTAAAATAGAAAATTATTTCGTATTTAAATCTATAAACATGGGCTTCAAAGAATCATTTCAATCTTCACAACTGTGTCAGCTGTGTAAAAACTACGAGATTTTTTTTTAATGAACCTATTCCCAAAAAAAACAACTATTTTTTTTCAAAATATCATTTCCAGATGTTTGGAAACCACGTCCAAAGTTGATGGCTAGAATAGGAAAAACAAAGTAAAACATAGTGCTTCCATTTGATTTTTCTGCTGGATAAGAGTAGTAATTTATGTACATATAGAAATAACCATTGTGTTAATGTTCTTGAAAAGAAATAAATTAATTGCATGAAAAAAATAACTGTTAAGTTTGATATTTCTTGAAAGGAAATAAGTTATTTTCATGCACAATAATAGAAAAATTATGTTGATATTTCTTGAAAATAAATAAGTTATTTGCATGCATAAAAAATAAAACAATTAGTTGATAAATCTTGAAAAGGAATTAAGTTATTCTATTTAAGATATTACCAAGGATGTTCTCATGATGCATATGCATTAAAGTTTTAAAGATAAATATTGGACTCTTAAATAGAATATGTGCTTATGTGCATTGGAATAATATTAGTATATTGGATATACTCGAAACGAATAGGTGATTTTACGTGCACGGGAAGTTTGAGTCATGTAGAGAGAGATAAGTAACATTTTTGAGAAGTAGATGAAATAATTTTTTTTTATAAAATACAATTGGTTGTGTTATTTGAGAATGACTTGTTATTCATTCTATTTGTTGAGGAAATATTACAAATTTATCTTATCTGTTAAATGATAGGAAAATATTGTGTACTACATGAATAACAACTAGTGAGTTAGGTTAAATTTTGGGAAAACAAATAATTAATGTGTTAGATTTCTTGGAATCTCTCTCTCTCTCTCTTTATATTTATATTATATATATAGATATATATATATATATATATATATATATATAGTATTATATATATATATATATATATAATATATGATCAACAAAGTATTTGTTGTGTCTCGATTCTTCAAAAAGAAGAGAAGAGAGAAAACATGTCCTTGCATACATTGCTGAATTAGATTCTTGGAGAGGAAAACTGGTAAATGCTTTATTGTGTTAAAATTACTTTGGAAGATTCTTTAGAGAAACATATACACTTGCATGCATGGAAAATTATATTTTTGGCATTATATTTGGGGAGAAAAGGAAGGTGCAATCACATTATATTTATTATGTTAACCTTCCTTTGTGTCAAAATAAAATGAATTTGCACACCTGAAGGGATTAGATATGGTATTGTCTTTCTTTTGGGGGAATATTATGTATAATTATTGGGCTAGATATTTTGGTAAGAAAAAAAAATTATCTTTGCACGTATGCAAGAATAAATGTTATAATTTTGATCCGTTGGAAAAGAAATGTGTCTTTCCATGCAAGATTTAGTTAGTTTCCTTTGGAAATGAATATATGTTTCACATGCAAGAAGAAAAATCTATCATGCCATTTTTTCTTGGAGAGGACAAGTAGTTGCATGCAAGAAAGTATAAATATAAACATCTTTTGGTAGAAATCACATAACATAATCTTTTTTGGTCACTGTGTTTCGAACCAAGCAGTTTGGTTGATCATCAGGACTAGATGAAGAGGCAGACTATGGCATGGCCGACATGTTCCGAAAACCAATGCGGTTCATCACCAGGACCAGATGGAGAGGCATACCATGGCATGGTCGACGCATTTGGAACCACCCAATGTGGTTCACCATCAGGACCAGATGACGAGGCAGACCATGGCATTGCCATGGTTTGCCTCTTCATCTAGTCCTAATGATCAACCACACTAGTTGGTTTGAAATGCATCGGCCAAAAAAAATTATGTTATGTGATTTCTACCGAAATGATTTTCATAATTCATTATGGATCACAAAAGCCTGAATTCAGAAGAAAAAAAAATAAGTATTATGTTAAATTTTTTTAGAATAAACCTTACATTTTTATATATAATGGCCATTATGAATATCTCTCATGTGGAAAATATGCTTTTGAAAAAGAACATGGATTCACATGCATAAGTATACAATATATTGTGTTAATCCATTTAGAAAATAAATCATAATATTAGGAATAAAGAAAATTGCATGTTGGGCTAGTTCACTTGAAATCTTGTTATGCAATTCCATGCAGAAGAACAACATCTTGTATGCTAACTTTCCTTTCGAAATAATATGAAAGTGCATGCAATATTATGTTAGCATTTTGTTGGAAAGATGGTGCTTGATAATGATTTTCTTATTACTAATGCATGTGCAACGATGTCAAAGAAGGAATTTCATGACATTATGTTGACGTTTTATGGATGCACACAAATATATGTTGTGGTATGACTAATAAACATTGCTTATTAGTTTATTAATATTTTATATAATCATGATATGACGTGTGCTAATGACAACAATGGTAGGAAAGGATAGTGACTTGTGCAAAGGATAATTCATGTTTAACACTGTGGCAAATGAATATTTTTTGGTCCATGTAGATTGTTGAATTCCAACTACACAATGATCCACTTATGGAAACAGTCAGACCACAAAGACATAGATATTGCGGATTCGTAGGTAAATGATATCATGATGATTGTAATAACTTATAGTTAGTTATGCTGAATTTAAGATTATTTTTATATGTAATAGTTTATGACAATGGTCAAGGTATGAAATCCCTTGTAACCATTGAGTAAGGGGTGAACACCCTCACAAATGTTTAATAATAAAATAAAATGTTTGTTTGTTTTCACCTTACAGGTTTTCAAGGTACATCAATGTCTAATGATGTGATTGTTCATTGTACCATTTTTATGGTGGTAATTTATTTCATGATATGATGTTTATATTATCAAGTATGTGATTTACTAATTGAGTTAAAAGAATCATGGAATCAATGCATACTCATATTAGGAAACTTAAGTTAATATTCTATAACAAATGAAGTTAATGGCTGTGTAACTCTATGCTTTTACTAAATATTTCTCTATGTAATGATGATGGTTATTCTAATGATCATTGAGGGAATATAGAAAGTAATTTAGAAAGTTACACATTGGTAAATGGAAAAATAATTTCCTAACTCCATTCAATTTCCTGTGAGTTTACAAGGGGATGTTACAAGTGGTATCAGAGCAAAAGGTTGAAACACTAGCACCTTTTGGGAATCATTCAACAAAAAAGAAGTAGAACTTTGATGCTAGTTGTAACCATCTCAAGTATTATTCTAACTGAACCTGTACTAGACTACAATTGACATGAGATGCATGACGCATGATTAATGACCACATTAAAGAATAGGAAGTGATAATGTTCAACTAAAAGTTGTGCTCATGAAATTTGAATATTGTTACAGATAAAAGATAATACAACCTCTATTACACCTATGAACAATCCTGAGTACTCACTAGTTAGAGTGAGGATTAGTTACCAACCTTTGCTTACATATTATTATAATAATGATTATGGTGCATGAAAAAACAACATGACTAAAGTTATAATGCACTACTTATAAAGAATGAAGACATGTATTGTTTGTGTGATAATTGAAGAATGTATAAGTTGGGGTTGTCCCAGAAGAGGACAATATAATGTTTTAAAAAAACATTGAAATAACCTATTTACATGTTAAAAATGAAAAATGGGTCAAGTGGAATTCATATAGTGAAATAAAATTCAATGAAAAACTCATAGTAGCATAATTTTGGGTTGTCCTTCTTCATGTAGAGTTGTATATGAAAGTTTGCATTCCTTGTGTTTGATAAAAGTGGTAAATGAGGTCTAAAGTTTTTTTGTTTTAAATAATTTCATCCCTAGGAGTTTTGGATGCAATTCAACTCAATATCAAGGGTTATTCCTACCATTAGGCCATGTAATCCCCAATTTCATTTCAAAAAAAAGTTATTTTCAGAAGTAGATTCCATAATCTAGTTGATTTTGTCAATTTATCACTGCCTTATAGGGATTGTTGATTGTGTTGTTTTGCGGAAATTGAACCATTTATGATTTTAATATGATTCATGCTATTTTTTAAATTCTAGTTTTACTCTCTCTCTCTAATAGTTTAAACATATTTATGGCAATTTATTTCATGTCGCTAATTGTTTGTTAAAATGCTTGAATGGTTGTAGATTGGATGCTCGCAAAGTGATTGTTAAAATGTATCAATGATTCTAGATTTCATGCTTGCAAACTATTTTATAAAATGCCTATGTGGTTTTATATTGCATGATCGAAAATTGTTTACCTAAAATTCCCTAATGGTTGTAGCTTGCATGGCTGCAAGCTAATTGTATAGAAGAAAGGATCACATTTAGTGTCTTAGTGTTCAATGGGATGGTTATTTCTCTATCTTATTAATGGCTCGTAAGGTGGGACCTTACAAAAAGTATAATGATATGGTGTGCAAGATATGTTAATGTTTTTTTCCTAATATGCATGATTGTTATTAGGTGGAAATTTGGAATGCATACCACTTGTATGACATGTGATGATTTTCTGTGGTTATAATTTTACAAATTGTGGGACCCATGTTGAGGGTAAAGTATGGATGCATGATGGAGATAAATGTTCCATTTATTTAATGATAATATGAAAATGGACAGTTATGCAAATTAGAATTGATTTTTAGACATTCACTAACTCTAGACATTGAATTATTATTGAATTGAATGGTTATGGAAGCCATGATGGGACTCATGTGATGATGTAATATTTTATTTTATTATTGAGTTAATTAATACATTGTTTGGGATATTGTAGAAGTAAATCTAGAGTTTAAGAAGACTTCTTTCCATCTTATGAAAAGTTATTGGTGGTTAGGTCCAAGATTGACCTTCCCTAAAAGTGTCTTAAAAATAGATAGGAGAAAATAATAAAAGAAGATAATATTAACATGATAGGATAGAAATACTAAGTGGGTGTAATAAAGCATAGCGGGAGAAAAATATGTTCTTTAAAGAAAAATAAAAGAATATTTTCTTGCAAAAGCTAAAACAAAAAAGCCTAGGAAAAATTTTCGGAGACCTTAAAGTAGACGTTGCTAAAATATGCTGGTAAGAAATCACCAAGGAATAAATGAGGTTTTTTATTTTAGTTGCAAGTAGATCTTAGATCGGTGGTGAACTATTGGAGAGAGTTCACAGTTGGGTGAACATGCTAGGTTCCTGAATAATTCCTAGCCATTAACTACAATTAGATGAAATTATATCTATATTATTTTGAAACTCTTTAAAGATGTTTGATATTAAAATAGACTGTAAGTGGCATGTCTCTAATCTATTGTATGTGTTACAGTTCTGCATTCCTAGTCCATTAATTTATCTAAGCAACAATTTCGATGAAGTAGGTTGTGCCTGCAGGTCTGTATAAGGAAATGAACATGTTAGAAAATAATTATCTATATCTATGCATAGAGGAAAAAAAATGAAATGCATGTGATTGATACAATTCGTATTAGATAAAATAGTGAGCTATTAAACTCTAAATTATTCATAGACCAGAGGAAAATTGTTGGAGATAAATTCGAGGATTTTGAATTTGATTGAAATTATTATGGCAGAGAAAGACGATAATTTACAAAACAACACTAGTGGGAAAGAAGGACAGGTGTAATGCCTAATTAAAAGGAAATGTGCACTTGATACAATCTTTTATCATTTTTATGATTAGAGGGCTTGCACTCTTTGAGTACTTGTCAAATTATTATGATTATTGATAAGCATTATTGATTCTACTTGCTGAACATAAAAGAATTTCATTCTAAAGGGAAAGGATTACATTTTTTTTTAGATTTTTATATTTTGAGTAAACGTTAATGCCCCAACAAGAGAAGAACACAAAGGATGATTTTCTCTTTAGCGGGGGAGAGTATGTAATATTCCTAGCATAATATACCATAAAAACTCTCATAAAATCAATGTTGTTGAATAGTTAAATATTACTAATTATTATATTGATATTACATGAAGAATATTCTTTTAATTCTTAATTCTTTTATTTAGAATAATTTATATTCTTCTATGTAAATAAAATGTATTTTCCAAGTTGATATATTTTATGAGTTTTAGAACTAATGAGTCATAGTTTTAGAAAAGCTATGGATAAGTGATATTTTGTCATAAGGAAAAAAAAAATATACTTGAAAAAAAGAACATGAGAGATTTATGGGTGATTTATTGAGTTATTTTATAATTTAGAAAAATATGATTTATGGAGTGATTTTAGAATTTAGGAAAAATATGATTTATGGAGTGATTTTAGAATATAGGAAAAATCTGATTTATGGAGTGATTTATGGGCGATTTATGGAATTATTTTAGGATTTAGAAAAACCATTAGATTTTTTTAATTCTACTTATTGTATGTCTATGGGGAAGTATGAGAACTAATGAAAGAATACACGTAAAATCAAGCCAAGAGAGAGGAAGGAGAGATTACAAGCATGAATAAAAAAAAAATTAACTTGGTTGTTTGAAAAATATTATTGTGTTTGCATATGGTGAATGAAGAAATAAAAATTGAATTTATTTACTTGGAAAAATTCATATGATAAAGAGTCACAACTATTTTCTAGGGAA
>APFE031405382.1:0-24883 GCA_000404065.3 Pinus taeda | reverse complement strand
TGTTGTCCCAAGCAAGGGTTCCTTAACTTGTGCCCCTAATGACTTGCAATCACAATAATTTATTTCTTTGTCACCATCATACCTTCACAACATCCCTCATACCACAAAAATAATATTACCAAGTCCTGAGACAATTACTTCAACTTACCCCTCTTGTCTTTGGTGCAAGTGGATCCAAGAATGTGCACTTTAATTAACCACTGGTTGTTTTATGAAAAAGTCGGGGTCCCATGATTCAGTTCAACATTTTTTTAATTATATCCTTTCCTTCGAATTTTACTCTATAGAACATTGAGGCTAGAAGTGCATGGTAATACTAAGAGAAGCCATAAGGGCACAATGTAGAGTAACATAGGCATGCTATAAATCAGCATAGGCTAACTTACGTTATCCAATTGTATGATCTTTTCCTTCTGATACGCCTCACCTATGAGTGTTCTCAATTCTATTCTTGGTGTTTCTATCCCTTTTTATTCTGCAACTTACTAACTAAGGTTCCTGGAAGTCACATGTTCTTCTCTTTATGGTTGAAGTATCACCAAGCATGGGGTCTTGCATCTCTTGGATCTTTGCACCTATTAGTTGTCTCAATCCATTATGTTAGTGTGGTTATCTTAACATAATGGTTTTGTAAGCATATGTTTATTCTACTTGGTTATTTGATGATACCTTATTTGTAACATAAAAATCATTTGAAGCTCTTTAAATTAATTATATAGGGTACCATTAACTGATGGTACCTTTCTCTTTCCATGTTAACACATCATACGATAATAGGCACATGTAATGCTTGTGCCCATTTGCTATCAATAAATTTTCATTCTTTTTGTGAGTGCCACATTTCTTTGACTACCCTACTCAAATCTCCACCAAATTAACCTACGCTCATTGTCACATTAAGACAACGACCTCCTTATGATTAATATACACATGTACTGTTGTATATATATATTTTCTCACGGCATATTTTCCATATTATGATATCCAACAAAACTCTTAAAGATAAATCATCAAAGTTTTTTTCCTTGAATTTTACAGATATATATATATATATTCTTAAGGTGTCTTTTCCAGATTATGATATCCAACAAAACTCTTAAATATAAATCATCAAACTTATTTTTTTGTCCTTGAATTTTATGCTTGTATCATTTTATCTCATTACATATATACTTAACATGTCCTATCATCCATTTTCTTTCAAGATTATTTCACTAAAATTTCGAGAGATTTATTCCAACACAACATAGATCATTAAACATGACAACACAATACGTATCTGTTCTTTTCCGAATCAATTTACACAATTAGTCACAACCACATGGGAATGTAAGGTTGAATTAGACACACATACATACATGTGTATATATGTATAATTTCTACAATCCTGCTAAATTTTCCAAGGAATATCGCTTGTATCAGTTCTTGTTCATCTTATTACTACCTTAGTCATTTCCTTTTTTTTTTAAATTTTGATCACACTCATTGTAGAATCATATTAGAAGTTTGTAACTCACACCATCTTGAGCCTCCCCACTATGTTTTTTAGGTACAAGAAATTGAAAGGTTGTCAGCATTCCTTTTCTATATGTTATAAGTCATTTCATATTTTTTGTGATGCATCCTTACCTTTCCCATTGTATACTTACAAAATTTGGTGTGAGACTAATGCCCTTTTGAGTATTAGCAACCTTGTTCCAACGCTAATACATTTATCATGTAGCTCCCAATTTTAAGTGTCCTACATATGCCACTTACTCCACCATTTCCAAGGCTAGTCTCCTTTCCATCACAATTTACTTGACAACTTATAACAACATACTTCTAGTTCACTAGTTTTCTTAACAACTATTTTATTTAGTGATTCTATTTCAATTCTCAACTACTCGAATTTTGTAATTTTTCATGCTATGCTTTACGCCAATTAATCTATTATTGTAACCCGTCCTTCCATGGCTCCACATTTTTCATGAAGAGACTTTCCAATGTTAAAGTTCATTAATTTTGTTATCAGTTTGTTTTCTTAAGTTATGAAATCTATACCCATTGGTTATTCTTTACCATAAAAGTTATCATTAAGTATATTGATGTGGCTTCCTTGGGTATACCATTACCCCAATGGTTTGCATAGGTATTACAGGGTTTTAATCTTTTCCTACATATATTTTATCTTGTATATATCTTATTAATTTTATTTTGAATAACTTTTCATACACACGTCGGACTACCCTTCTATTAGGATTAAAATTATTTTATTACCAAATATTTCCTTTTATTCATCCTGTCAGCTAGGTTCTTAGTTGTCATCAGGTGAAGGTATGAGGAGGTAGCTTATACCATTCAAATAATTACTTCCAATTGTGTGTTTTGCTTACCAATACTATCTTTACTTTATTATACTTATCTCCCCTTCAATAGTCCACATTATATAGATTATGTATCAAAATATAATTTGCATACTTTAACATACAGAGCTTACAAGTAGAAATATATAATCATCATAAAAACAAATCTAAACTTTACAAGGTGATTTTACATACATCCCCACCTCTTCTTTAATGTACCCATATGATATTTTATAATATAGTCTAATAATTCATTCATAGACATATTTATATCCCACAATCTCGAAATGTGATTTATTAGTAACATAGGTTAAAACTTAAGTTGTCCAAACAATTTTTTTCTATCACTCAGCCATATAAATCATAATGATGACCTTAACCAATCAATTGCTATTAGTTTCTATAAAAACTATGTGCATTTGACCTCGACCCCTTTGCCAAAATCAAAAAGTACCTATCAAAAAATTACAAAAGTAATAACGAGTAGCGTATCGAATGGGCGACTATTTCTAGACATTATGAACAAGAAAACCTATGGCTATGCTAACTCAGGCTTTAGAAGGTTTATGGCTCAATATTGATCCAATTAGTTTTTAATATGTAACTTATGTATCAGAATTCCTTTTAACGTAACCATGACAATATTCTTAACTTCCCTGTATATTGCAAATGTTTTTATATTTGATTCCTCGTCATTGTTCACTTCTAGTTCTCAATTAGTAATTTCTCATGGCCATTTTGTTTTTCAGTGCTAAATTATTTTTACTGTAGATGAGCTCATAGATGACAATACTATAACTTGTGGCACTGACACCACTTGTAATAGCCACCTGAACCTCAAGATGGCTTTTTTCCTTTCCCCTTACTTTAATTGATTTTTTTACTCTTTCACTAATAGGTATAATGTCTTGGTTGCTACACACACATCAGTTTTTTTCGATTAACAAACATTATTGTCTTGGTAACTCTCCTTTTATTTAAATTATTTCCAATGCACATAACCTTATTTTTCTTACCTACATAGAGTGGGTCTAATTCCAATTTTTTTTTATGTTGGGATTATGCCCTCACGATATGGAAACACTACATAGTGTTGGCACACATGTATGACTGCCAAGTACAGTTTCTTGAGAGTTTGAAGGGTGGAGGAATTGTACCTTACTAATAGGTGGTCAAAACTCCCTCATTGGATTCTCATCACTCGATCGAATGGTTATGGAATACTAGAAGTAGTTTTGAGGGTAACCACCCCACACCCTCAGAGGAACTCCTGCTGATTCAAACCCTCATTTGACTGAAAGGGCTATACAACACTGTGTAACCTCAACATTGTCTTTGTGACTTTATCTCCTTATTGCTATGATTAATATATTGTAGCCATATATTTGGTTTTTTATCTATCATTGTCAATCTTACTTTTATGCTAAACTTTAATGGTTATTTAGGGCATCAAGGCCGCCGGGTATTCACATGAAATGGCTAGCCCTGATGAATTACTATTTTACTATGGCAACATACAGGTGATTAGCTTACATTTTATTAGGAAGTGATTCCAATTATGATTATTTATATCTTTTTGTTCCTCACTAGTTAATTATTTTTCATTTCTATTACGTGGCATAGATTACCTATCTTGGCTTTCTGTCAAGAGGGTTTCTGTGGTATGTTAGCCTAAAATTGCTTTAAATTGGGTTTTCCTTTTCTAGATTTATCCCCACTAAATTAATAATAATTTAAATGTTTTATTTGGTTTTTTTTGTGAATACAAGTGGAGGTTCTCATTGTAAGAATACTTCGCTGGTGATACCAACACACCAAGCTTCCTGAGATACTCACGACATACTTATTTTCCTCTCTAGGTTTTCATATTACTCTCTAGAACTATTCTTGAGATTTTGAGTGACAAACCCGAGACCCTATGGTTATATCCTCCTTTTGGTTGTTGGTTTCTTGGGATTCTAATAATTGGAATCATTGATGAATTATTATGCATGTGATTTTTCTAACCCCTTGGGGTTCAACACATGAATTATAACCTCGTTATAATCTTACGGGTTAAGCGACTTTGTCCTAGCGTCCTTGTACATATTTTTACCTAATGTATTCCCTTGCAATTTGTGACTGGACTGATCTTCTTAAGTTCAAACTTTATTCCTAGCCCCTGTTTATGCATATTCGGATTTTTTTTCTCTCAGAGTACTATGCATATTTCTGAATTAATTTAATTTCTAAATTTTGTTTACAGTCGTAAAGAGACTACTTGCAATTTTCTTTGTTGACTATAATAGTATTCAATGTGAAGTGTCTTCCATTAAAAAATTTGGGAAAGTGGCATTAACATTATTATGAAATTTTCATTACAATTGCCTTGGTGTGTGGCTATTTACAAAATTCATTTTGAAATAAGATACTTGTAGTCCTCTCATATTGCGAGGAATTGTTTCATTTTTATAGCATCAATTCCCTCATATGAGGAAACTAAACCTCGTGACTCTTTTTTAGAAGGAAATAATTTTTTTCTTCTTTACTTCTTCTGTTACATACCACAGGAAGCACATATGTTTATACATAGTAGACATATTTATACGTTAGGTTTCCTATACATTTAGGCACTAACTCCTTTTAAAAGAAGAAAATTTAGTTATCGTTTGTCACTAGCTAATTACAAGTGTAGAAATATGCTTTTAATTCATAATGACTAGTGCATTTTTTAATAAATAATATTTCCATTCTATAATTCTATTAATTACATTTACACGTTTGTAATTCCTTGAGTGGGCCTATTTTCTTGGAGCCTTCTTAGGATTCTTATCCCTTATCAACCATAAGCAAGGACTTCTCTAATATATTGTTAACAGTGAGCCTAGAGATAACCTAGTTCTCAATTTATTTCCTCGGTAGGTTTCAATCATTTCTTATACAAATACTGCACACATTCATGTTAATAAAATATACACAAGAAACAAAAATAAATTACTAAAAATGCCAGGTCATATACTTATCTTTATCCGATAGCCTAGTCTAGCCACAAAATTACTAGGAAAGCAAGTGCTCCACCCAACCAACAAGTGTTGTGTCTTCACCAAAAGACTCCCCTTGAGCTTTTTCATTTCTAGAAAAGTATCCCAACAATGACCTATGAATGTATTTTCTCAAGCCTCAAGATGACACCAGTCTAGCCTAGAACTCATAAACTCAAAATTTTATTGTAGGGTTTCCACTGGATCTCAGTCCACCTTAAGAATACCCTAACATGAAGCATCATGCCTCTCTTGAACCTCCTCTATCAAAGTACCAAGTATCTAAGGTTGTCTCTAGTGTAATAGCCATGGTCAGAAAACGATGTAATAAAGCTAATAAAGGAAAAATAATAACCTTGGTAATGAGAAACGTATTGCAAAATGAATGTTGGGAAAAATATAGAGATTAGATCACTAGTGATTAATCAGTGGCTATAGAAATTGGAAAAAGAAATGGTTAAGGCTTTGGAATGGAAAAATGAAATTAATTCGAATCTTATTGATGAAAATAATGGAAATTAGGAGAAACAAAAGGTGAAAGGTCACAAGTTGCATGTGAGGAGGAAAATTAAGGAAAATAATGGGAAAATGAAGAAAATAGAGGTCTCATTAATAAAAGGGCTTCCGAGGATCAGTTTGTAACCTTTTGTCAGTTTAGTTTTGGAGCTCTCTGTCTAATATCCCTCTCTCTCATTGTCTTGGACACTTAGATTTTTCTTGGAGAAATTTTGGAGGAGTGTGGAATACTTGGGATTTGGAGCAAGAAGGTAAAGAAAAGTAGGAAAGGACAAGAGGACTTCGGTATCAAAAACTACAATGGGTTTTTCTTGCAGGTACATACTTGCATGTATGATTTCCTTTATAGTTTTGACATGTATGACATATTCATGTGGTTATTTGGTTATGATATGTCATTGGCATCGAGGATTTCCTAGATTGATAGTGGTTTTTAATTTGTTTTCTAGTTGGTTGTCATATTCCTTTGGCTATGGGTTGAGTTATTAGTTGCTAGAGCCCTCTTTGGACAATCACTCTATATCCCTATAATAACTTCGATTAAGTTACTACTCCTAGAGCCTTCGTTGGAAAAATGCTCTAGAGCCCTTCGTGGGTTAAGTTATTAGTCCTTGAGCCTAGGTTGGACAAACACTCTAGAGCCCGACAACAAATATGGGTTGAGTTACTAGTCCTGGAAGCATTAGAAGAAATAAATGTTGTAGTGCCTTCGACAACTTAGGTGGAGATCAATATGATGATGGTTAGTGATGTCCGGCTGTGAGGTGGAATCACTAGCTAAGGGTTCAGGTGGTTTGGCCTCTAGAAGCCCTAGTTGAGTTTTGTTGGATTTGTTCCATGAGATCCCACATTCATGCTTGGAATATTGCACGGGGGTGACTCGATGGAAGAGATATTCTATTCAGGATAGTCTATCATCAGGTGGTTCGTGGATGTCCTAGACCTCGTTGCATTTTGCATATGTTAATAATAGATTCTTTCTTCTTGTACATGATGGGTAAATATACTTGTTTATATGTGGTTTTTATGGTCGTTATATCCTTGTTGTTTATGTTGGTTATATGAGGGTTATGAGTATTTTTTATGATAGTGATGATGTATTGCTCTCATCATATTTTTATTTTTAAATGAATGAATAACTAATATATGAACTAATAGATGATAATGTAGCTAATTTGATAAGGCATCAATGCTTATTAGCGATTCTCAGATAAGTATGAGACTCGTATCATCAAATCTATTCTTATGACCTGTAGAATGCATATTTGTGACATGTTTGATGAAATTCATGTCATAGCTATAGGTCTTAACCCCGTACAGAAATTACCTACATACAAATTCTATAACACAGAAAATAAACAATGCAAGAACATAACACATAAAACACACATACATAGAGATTTCCCATGGATCCCAAAACTGGGAATACCAGCTTGATTTTTCATTATTTTCCTTTCAATGTTACAATACATATTTATACATACTGAAGCATCCAATACCATGGACCAAAAACTGTCACATCCAAAACCATGGACCAAAAACCATCATGTCCAAAAGCATGTGCAAAAAATCATGCACAAAACCATAGGTAGGTCCACCCAACCTAACATAGGGTCCAAAACCAAAATTTCCGAGGCGCTATCCCAGAACCCATAAAGTGGGGTTTCCTAGACCCCTCAAACCCCTTCTGACTCCCCCCGCTACACAATTGGTGCAACAAATTGTGGGCTTCGACCTCCTTCTAGCCCCCTGGTTAACTACATGGGCTAGTCGTGGAAAGAATATAACACAACCCAACATTCTCCCACTTGTTGTTTTCTTTCGAGAGGGGGCCACAAGAAATCTTAGTCATTTATCTAGCCCTGCAACGCCCATTGTTTCTCTAGACCAAGAGAACTTCTCAGAGCTCAAAGATTTTGTCAATGCATCTACAGTATTCTTCAAAGTGTCCACCACTACAGATTGTTTCTTACTCATCCAACTGACTGCACCTCCAAATAGGTTAAACACATACCATCTTGTATATTTTCTCTCATCCAGATCTCCAGCCTAGTCTACATCAACAAAGCCACAAATATCAAACACTCTGTCCATTCCTAGTCTTCCTTGGTAGCACAAACCATAATACCTAGTGCCACGAAAATACCTGAAAGCCCACTTCACTATTGTCCAGTTCTCCATACTTGGTTTTGGCATAAACCTAGTCAATACTCCCATTGCATGTGCAATGTTTGGTCTAGTACAAACCATCGCATACATCAGGCTACTAACTGAACTTGCATATGGAACACAGGACATGTTTTCTTCCTCTTCTTGTGTCTTGAGACACTGTTTAATAGATAGCTTTACACTTACATGAATATGAACCTTCACCAGTTTACTATCCTGCATATTAAACCTTTGCAATGTTGTCTCAACATACTTCCCCTAGTCTAACCATAGCTTCCTCTTTGTCCGATCTCTTTTAATTTCCATGCCCAAAATATAGTTTGCAACACTAATATCTTTCATGTCGAATTTGGAGGAAAAGTGAGCCTTCAAATCGTGATAATTTCTTTGTTATTTCCAACCAACAACATATCATCCACATACAAGACCAGATAAATAAAAACGTCACCAATTAATTTAAAATACACACAGTGATCTTCTTTGCTTCTGGAGAAGCTAATTTCCCGTATAAATGTATCAAATTTCTGATACAACATTCTTGATGATTGTTTTAACACATACAGAGACTTCTTTAACTTTCATAATAGTTCTTTCTTACCCTTCATCGTAAAGCCTTAAGGTTGCTTCATGTAGATCTCCTCTTCTAGATCCCCGTAAAGAAATGTTGTCATCACATCCATCTGTTATACCTCAAAATCAAAAGCAGCAACAACAAATAAAAGTAATCTAATTGAAGTTACCTTGGCTACAGGAGAAAACATATCACCAAAATCAATTCCTAGCACCAGGGAATAAGATTTTGCTACCAACTGAGCTTTGTATTTGTCCACCTATCCTTCTACATTTGTCTTCTTCTTGAACACCCATTTGCTTCCAATTGGTTTCCTTCCAGCCGGTAACTCCACTAGATCCCAAACCTCATTTTTGTGCAAAGATGCCATTTCATCAACCATGGCCTCTTTCTAGAGTTTTCCATCCTCCAAATCTATTGCTTCCTTCATAGTTCTCGGATCATCATTAGTAATAGATAAAGCAAAATTTGAAAAAAAAAAGAATATGGACTATACCTTTTTGGCTGCCTTCTTTCTCGAACTGATCTTCTCACACCCAAAGTTTGTGGCTCTTCATCTTTTGATTCCTCCTTTGCTATAGAGTCTGATTCTTCCTCCTTTAGCTCAAACTCTATCTTATCAGGTTCCTCTGGTTGGACTCCATGTTTAATAACATCTTTCACCTCTCTGAACACCACATATCGGTTGTACACAACCTTCCTTGTTACTAGGTTCCAAAGCTTATAACTGTTTAAGCAAGCCTTATACCCAATAAAGATGCACTTTTCAGATCTATTATCCAACTTGGTTCGTTTCTCCTTTGGAACATGTAGATATGCATCACATCCAAATACCCTGATATGTGAAAGATAGGGTTTCTTACCAGTCCATACCTCTTGTGGAGTCTTATCCTCCAACGCTGATGAAGGTGATCTATTTACCAGGTAACATGTTGTCTCCACTACCTTTGCTTATAATTCCTGTCCTAACTCGACACCACGGAGCATGCTTCTTGCCCTTTCCATCAATGTCTTGTTCATTCTTTTCATAACTCCATTTTTCTGAAGTGTATATGGTGTAGTCTTCTCCCATGCTATACCACACTTCTTATAGAATTATTCAAATTCCTTACTGCAAAAATCTCCACTGTTATCTTTCCTCAGCACCTTTATCTTCTTCTCTTTTTGGTTTTCCGCTAGAGCCTTAAATTCTTTGAAC
Organism: Pinus taeda; assembly: GCA_000404065.3. Classification (NCBI taxonomy): domain Eukaryota; kingdom Viridiplantae; phylum Streptophyta; class Pinopsida; order Pinales; family Pinaceae; genus Pinus; species Pinus taeda. The sequence goes on along the minus strand of APFE031405382.1, from coordinate 15,064 downwards.
TTGTCGAAGACTTCAGATTTCTTCTTAAGGAAATATATCCATGTATTCCTTGAGAAGTCATCTATAAATGATACATAGTACATAGACTTACCAAGTGATGGAACCTTCATAGGTTCGAACACATCACTGTGCACAAGCTTTAATATCTGTTTCGCCCTCTTACCTTTAGAGGGGAAACTCACCTAATTCTGCTTCCCATATACACAATTTTCATAGAAATCAAAATCCAAAGAGCTATTACTCATACCTTCTACTATATCTTTACCATGAAGCATTCGAATGCCCTTCTCTCCAATATTTCTAAGCGTTTTATGCCACAACATGGTCTTCTCTCCAGAGACTACTAGATTTTCTACTCCACATTAAGGAACCACAAAACTGTTGCACCCATCAACAACAATGATACCTTGTAGCTTGCACAGACTTCCAATCCGAACTCCCCACATCAATACCAGTGCTCCCCAAACTATCTTGCAGGTATCATTTTGAAACACTATTTTTACACCTACAACATCCAGCTTGCTTACAGAAATTATATTTCTAGCTAATGCAGGAATATGCAGAACACCGAAAGTGTTCTAACCCTTCCACCTTGCAACTTTAACTTTACTTTTCCATGACCAATGATTCTAGCCTTCCTATCATACCCTAAGAAGACATCACCACCATCGTATTTCTCATACTCGCAGAACCACTCTTTATGGGGAGTGAAGTGAAAAGATGCACCTGAGTCAATCAACCATACCTCATGATCTACATGTGTACTTGAAGAAGCCAAGTACACATCCCCACCTTCATCTGAGGTGGTTTTCGCCTCTATAGAAGGAGCATCATGAGATCCCATTCCTTTGTCAGGAGCTTTAGATTTACAGTCCCTTTTGTAGTGCCCTTCCTTTCCGCATTTCCAACATGCGATGTTTACACTTTTTCTTGGAGATTTAGATCTCCCTCTAGATTTAGATCTCCCACTCGATGACTTATTATTGTTTCTGTTCTAGGACCATCCTCGTATAGACAAGGCATCACCATTCTGCCTCTCTATGCTTTTCTGTCTCATCTCCTCTGCCAACAAGGATGAGACTATTTCATCAAACTGTAAGGCAGCTACATTCCTACCTATTGCAATAACCATACTATCCCATGAATATGGTAAAGAGCACAACAAACTAATGCACTTATCTTCATATGAAATTTTGATATCAACAGATGATAACTGACTTACCACAGTATTGAACGCATTCAGATGCGTTGTCACCGAGTCTCAATCTTTCATTCTCAAGTTATACAGCTTTTTCCATAGGAATAGTTTATTCACGAGAGACTTAGATTGGTACAATGTCCCTAACTTGACCCACAAAGCCTTCACCGTAGCTTCCCCTGATACATTCAACAATACTGAATTTAAGACACATAATCATATTATGCTCTTTGCCTTCTGATCCAACTTCTTCCATTCTTCATTGGACACTCCCGTTGGTTCAATATCTGGATCTACCATGATCCGCTAATGTTTATCCATGAACAGATCCTCCATCTTGAGTTTCCACAACTCAAAAATCTGACCACTAAATTTCTCGATCTCTATCTTTCCATAGGCCCAAGCGAAACCCCTCAGCAACAAAGGTGTCCCCTTCAAGACAAAACAACTCTGATACCAAATGTAGTTTTTAACCCCGTATAGAAATTACTTACATACAAATTCTCAAACACATAAAATAAACAATGCGAGAGCATAACACTTAAAACACATATACATAAATATTTTCCCCTAGATCCCAAAACTGGGACTACCAGTTTGATTTTTCATTATTTTCCTTTCAATGTTACAATACATATTTATACATGTAGAAGCATCCAATACCATGGACCGAAAACCATTGCGTCCAAAACCATGTGCAAAAATTCATGCACAAAACCATAGGTAGGTCCACCCAACCTAATATAGGGTCCAAATTACAGTGGGGTTACCTGCGCCCCACAAACCCCCGGCGACTCCCCTCGCTATGCAATCGGATCAACGAAGGGGGGGGCTCTGCCCCCCTTCTAACCCTTGATTAACTATGTGGGCTAGTCGTGGAAAGAATATAACACAACCCAACAATGGCTAGTAGAGGTCCACTCAAGTATTTGTATTAGTAGCATCTATTTATGTTACTTTTTACTTTTGGAAGTTTCATGAAGTTCTGGGTAGTGGCCTAAGCCTTGGCCCTAAAAAAGAAACACAAAATCTGGGGTTGTTGACTTTGAACTAGTTGAAAAAAGTCCCCATTCGATGGAATGCCCTTGTAGTGGGAGCAACTGGAGTTTTCCTGTCACGTGCATGCCCATGTGATGGAAGTGACTAAGGCTTTGGGTCAGTAAAATGATAGGTTGTCTCAAGGGTTGATCACCTAGTAGGGTTGGTTGGCTCTTGACGTTTTTTTAGCATGTATAGAAGGTTAGATTTGTTGCATTGAGTGTATTGCACATCCTTAACTATACATGGAGAGTTGAATCACATCATAGTATCCTCTCGTCACATGTTTACCCTAGCGGACTAGTTAAATTAGGTAAATGTGGGAGGAAGTGTTTACATCTAGTTTTCTTCTCTCTTCCCTCTTGGCTCCGTTGTCCCATCTGAGTTGATTTATCTCTAAAGAGAGGAATAATTGTCTCCTAAATGTTTGGTTTCCCCTAAAATTATATTATGGTTTCCCCTAAATTTTTCGTGTAATTTTATGGTTTCCCCTAACTTATATCATTTATAAAAAAAATTCACACAAATAAAATAGCATTTAGATTTTACCGTCCACCCTAATCCTATACATGGCCCCATATTTTTACCAAATCACTTGTAATAAACAAAACATTTATAATTTTCCAAAAAAAATATTACATTATCCTAGCTTAGTATACAAATAATTTTGATTTTAAGAAAAAAGCCTTATTAATTCAAATAACTTGGTAATAGTTTTTAAAAAGAAAAATGAATTTTCTTATTAGAATTTTCAAGGGTTCTACACTAACTTATTTCCTTGCATTATAAAAGACAACTTTCAACGAATTGAAAACAATTGCAAATTTCAATGCAAAAGCCATTTTTTATATTATCTTATATTTCTTAATAATATTATTTTATATTTTTTAATAACATTAATTTTTTATCCTATATGTAAAACCAAATATTATCATAAGTTTAGACATTATTTTTATATTCATATATTAATGTTTCTTCACTAATTCAAAATTTAAAACTACAGTACAATATTTCAACTTCGTTCGATAATTCTTGTTGAACCTTATCTTTTTATTTTTTAAAAATAATTAAATTTTTTATCGGATATATAAACCAAATATATCGTAATTTACATTATTTTTATATTTATATTTATTTTTTTTTAAATAATCCAGAACTTAAAAATAAACTACAATATTTAAATTTCGTTCGATTCTTCTTGTGGACCTTTTACATATAGTCCTTTCACATATGTATTGCGTCATAATTTACGTAATGAAACTTTTTATGGCCACGCTCAATTTTTTTATGCGCATGTCAATCTCCGAATATTGGAAGGCTTGCTTATCAGCAACGATCAACTACATTGTTCGTTGGCACGGGTTGTCGAAGAGTTTCCTCGTTACATCAAATCGTAACAACCTTTTCAATATGCACCACTCATATATATATCTAAGAGAAATGTCCCGTGATTAGTTCATTTCAATTATAATTTCAAATTGTTGTGTTTGTATAATCGGAATGTTTTATAAAATTTTAGAGTAAAATTGCATTGCAATGTCATTAAGAATTGTGTTTTATAAAATTTTAGAGTAAAATTGCATTGCAATGTCATTAAGAACTATATCCTATAAAATAGGATGAAAATGAGAAAAAAACTACCTAATTAAATTATATAATGTTATTTATATATATATAAAAAGAAAATAATTTCATATATAAAATTAGAATTAACTTTTTTTTTTTTTAATTATTAGAAAAATAATTATTTCATATCACTATTCTTTTCAATTTTAATGTTACCACTGGAAAAGATGTGATGTAAGACAATTCATGAAACTACTATTGTTAATGTTATTTTATAACATTAAACAAGGTTAAGTATGAATGAAAGTTTGTAATTTTTATATCACTACTGGAAAAGATGTGACATAGGACAATTCATGAAATTACTATTGTTGAATGTTATTTTATAATATTAAACGAGGTTAACTATGAATGAAAGTTTGTAATGCGATAATTCATTATGAATGTTTAAAATTTGGATGAGATTTAGATTTTTTAAATAAAATAAAAAATATAATAATAGATTAAAAATAAACACTTGTATGATTTTTTAGTTTTTCATTAAATTATAAATATATGTATAATATAATATTAAAAATATAAATATTATATTGAAAATTTTGGTTAATCAGGGGTACGAATGCATTTTATTACATTGTGGCATTTTTTATTGTCGAGTTTATCCTCATGACATTGTTAAGATTTGTTTTCCCTGACAAAATCTTGAAGAGGTGTCGCACAAATCCATATCATGAATATGTGTCCCTCCCCCTCCATTTAGCACTGCACTCCCCTCTGTTTAATGCCTCAGCCTCCATTTAACGTCGTGTATTGCATGGGAGGCCTCAATGTTCGATTTCACTTCCCTGTTTCTGTTAGCATGTTCTTTTTCCCATAAAGAAATTCAACTTGTCGCTGCTAGATATGTCGAGGTATATAATATTTATCTTAGGGTTTATATACCCCGAGTTTATAATATTAGTCCCTTGGGTTTAATATTATTCCCTTGGGTTTATAGGCCCATGGGTTTTTAGTATGAATTCCTTGAGTTTATAATATGAATCCCTTGGGTTTATTAATCCAAGGGTTCAAATTCCTAGGGTATAATATCATTCATAGAATTTATAATATTAATCCTTGAGTTTAATATAAATCTCTTGCACTTATAATCATGGTCAACCATCATCAACCATTGTCAAGCATGGTCAATTTTGGTCAACCATAGTCCAATGTTGCATTGTGACAAAGATTGACTAAATCAACGAAATTTAATGTGTAGTTAAAGTAAAATATATTTTGTGAGAATAATTTTCTCATTTTGTGAAAATAATTCTCACAAATATTGTCTCAATATGAAAATCAATAATGGTCACCATGGCGAACCATGATCCAATGTTGTATTTTGACAAATATTGTTTCAATGCGTAAATCAACCATGATCAACTGTGTTCAATTTAGCATTTATAATATTTATCATAGGGTTTATATACCTTGGTTTATAATAATTATTTTATGGTTCTTCATTGGATTTCTCGATATGGAAATCAATCGTGGTAAACCACATGGTCCAACATCGCATTGTGGCAAATATGGTCTCAATATGAAAATCAACCATGGTTCAACATCGCATTGTGACAAAGATTGTCTCAATATGAAAATCAATCATCGTCAACCATGGTCCAATGTTGCATTATGACAAAGATTGTTTCAATATAAAGATCGACCATGGTCAACCATCATCAACGATGTTTATTTTAGCATTTTATAGTATTTATCTTAAGGTTTATGCATGTTGGGTTTCTAATATTAATCACTTGAGTTTAGTATTATTCCCTTAGGTTTATAATCACTTGGGGTTTTAGTATTAACCCCTTGGGTCTATCATTCACTTTGGTTTATCATCCCTTGGGACTTTAGTATTAATCCCTTAGGTTTAAAATATTATTCCTTTGGTTTAATATAAATCCCTTGGGTTTATAATCATGGTCAACCATGGTTCAATGCCATGTTTTGACAAAGGTTGTTTCAATATGAAAATCAATCATGCTCAATAATGGTTGACCATGGTCGAATGTGAGAATGTGACAAAGGTTGTCTCAGTATGAAAATCCACGAGGGTCAACCATGTTTATTTTAAGGTTTATAGTATTTATCTTAGGGTTTATATACCTTGGGTTTATAATCATAGTCAACCATGGTCCAACCCAATGTCACATTGTAACAAAGATTGTTTCAATACAATACATTGTGTCAAAGATTGTTTCAATATCAAAATCAACCATGGTAAATCATGCTACCCCATGTTTATTTTAGCGTGTGTAGTATTTATCTTAAGGTTTATATACCTTGGGTTTATAATATCAATCTATTAGGTTTAATATTACTCCCCTAGGTTTATAATCTCTTGGGTTTTGGTATTAATGTCTTAGGTTTATTATTCCTTTATGTTTTTTACTTTAAGGGTTCATATTCTAATTTAATATTAATATTATTAGATTATATGAATATTAATAAATTATTTAATATTTAATATTATTAAATTTTAAATTTATTTAAATTACTATAATAATAATAATAATAATAATAAAATAATATTTATCTATTAATAAAATAATTATTTATAAAAATAATTATAATAATTTTTTAATTAATAATAATAATTATTTTATTTCTATCAATAATATTTTTTTTTAGTAATAGCTAGTTAAAGATTATTTATAATCATTTTAAAATAATTATTGTTAATAATAGTATTATTATTAATTTAAATAATGTCTACTTTATTGCTTAATAATTACATAATTTTAAATTAAATTATATTAAATGATAATTAATTTGAATTAATAGCTATTATTAATTATTATAAAAATAATTTTTATTTTGTTAAATAATTTTTCTAATATTATTTCTATTTTTATATATTTATTAATAATAAATACAAATAAAATTTTCAACATTAAAAAATACTAATGTAATTATCTTAATATATCTTTTTATCACATATATTATCTCCAAATTTAAATTTTATTTTTATATATTTATGTATTATTATTTGTTTAATGATCCCGCTGTTGAAAATACTCTCCAATATTTAAAGTTCGGATACTTCTTGTGGGCCATATAGACGTTTCATATATGTATTGTGTCATAAGTTACTTAATGGAACATTTTATCGCGACGCTCCATCTTTTATGTGCATGTCAATCTTCCAATATTTGAAGTCTTGCTTTTCTGCACCGATCAACTACACTGTTCATTCGTCGGCACGGGTTGTCCAACATCTTCCCCGTTACAGCCAATCGTAATATCCTTTTCAGTTTACACCACTCATATGCATGTAAGAGAAAGGGCGCAAGATTCGTTCATTTCTGTGTAAGAGATGAAATAAAAGTTCTAGTTTGAAAAAATTAAGGCCCCTTAATAAGGCTGACTTTTTTTGTTTTGTTTTTTGTCAGATAGATTGGTTATTTTTTTTATTAAAAATAACGAAAGTTAAATAAGAAAGTTATCATTTTAATTTGTTGAGTTTGTATAATTGGAAGGTTGAAGAGGGAAAACATAAATTAGCACACACAAAATATATTAGTTGTTGTTTTTTTATTTATCACATAAAAATTTGATTCTTACAATGAATTCGGTGAGGGTATTTATATTCTTTTTTGGACGGTTTATGTATTTTTGGATTTACTATTCACTCAAAATAACTCAGCATACATATGCACTATAAATTTGACTTTTCCCAAACTATAACTTAACTCTAACTCATTTGACTTGATTAATCACGCGCGTTCATTACGATTCCCCAAGGCTCGATTGTGATTTAATCTCAACCATGGATCTTCTAGAGCCGACAACTGCTGAATGTTAATACTTGCTTCCTCTATTCGCCTATTTACTTTGATTTTACACTATTTTCTTTAGTTCTTATGGGTTCCAGGATTTCGATAATGGTTCCTGTTCCTCTCTGTTTCATTCTACTACTGCGTGATTAAGTCTCGCTTGAACTTGTCCCTATGATTTCTCTATCATAGTCATCCCATAACATTGCTTGGTTCTCCAACTGGGATCTCACCTGGTTCGCTTCCTCTCTGTGCATTCATAGCACTTTTCCCTGCATAAATAATCATATGCAATTCTCTGATGCACTCAATCTATTAATTAACAATCAATGACGCATTATACAACTTGGAATTAAATATTTGCACATATATATAAGTCCACATATAATTACAAAATGGGACTTTGTCTCTTGGCCTAATTTCTCTTTACAGTGGCCTTTGATTTACAAGTCTACCTATAGGCTTCAAAACCAGACTCTATTATCTATCTAGCCTCTCTTTCTCTTAAATTGGACACACGGGTCCATCACACATATTTATATGGAAACATTGGGTCGGATAACATCATTTCCTTGAATCACTCAACTAAAGCCCTAAACCTTGCTACATGCATACATATGTGGCAGATAAATTCCTCTAGAGGGATATCACTTCCATCTTTTTCTCTGTTTTTAAAACAAATTTGTCCCTTTATTCATCTTGATGGTCCACATCCTCTCTTATCTAATTAAATCACTAAAAGGCCTAAACTACATTAACTTCAGACCTAGGAAAACTATTTCCTAAAAATACATGACCCCCTATGTCTACTATTTACAATGATTTTCCCTTCGGTGAATGCTCCTACATCAGTTTATGTAGCTATGATCGCTAGTCTTACTTTTATGCTAAACTTTAGTTGTTATTTGCAGCGTCAAGACCACTCGGTATTCACACAAATTAGCTAACCGTGATGGATTCCTGTTCGACTACAACCACTTACATATTATTGGCTTTCATTTTATCAGGTAACGATTCTGATTATGATTATTTATATATTTTTTCGTACCTATTTCATTCTTTCTCGTTTCTTCTCTACGGTGTAGCTTACCAGTCTTGGGGTTTTGTCAAGAGGGTTTCCCTAGTAAGTTAGCTTGAACTTGCTGCAAATTAGGTTTTCGTTTTCTAGCTTTTTCCCCACTAAGTGAATAATAATTTAAATTTTTTCTTTGGGTTTTTCTGTGAAAATAGGTGGAGGCTCCTATGGTAAGAATACTTCACGGATGAGACTAGCACACCAAGCTTCCCGAGTTACTCATGACATACTTCTTTTCCTCTCTTGATGTTCATATTTCTCTCTACAACTATTCTCTAAGATTTTGAGTGACAACCCCCGGACCCTAGGGTTATTTCCTCCTTCTAGTTGTTGGTTTATTAGGGTTTCTAAGAATTGGAATCATTGATTAATTATTAGGCATGCAATTTTTTTAATCCCCTGGGGTATGACATATGATTTATAACCTCCTCGTAATTTCTTGCATTGAGTGACTTTGGACTAGCGGCCTTGTATATATTTTTACCTGATGTGTATCCTTGAAATTGTTGTCTATATTGGTCTTCATAAGTTTAAACTTGGTTCCCAACCACTTTCTATGCATGTTCGTATTATTTTCGCTATGAGAGTACTATGTATATTTATGAATTCATTTAATTCCTAAATTTTGTTTCCAACTATAAAGAGACTACTCACCATTTCCTTTGTTAAATATAATAGTTTTCACTGTGCAGGGTTTTCTATCGAAAATTTTGGGAATGTGGTGGTAACATTATTTTGAACATTTCATTATAGTTGTCTTTGTGTGCACCTATTTACAAAATTAATTTTGAAATAACAAACCTGTAATCCTCTCATACTTCGGCGACTTTTTTCAATTTTATAGCATCAATTCTTTCTCATCCGAGGAAACTAAACCTCGTGACTCTTTTTAAGAAGGAAATACTTTTGTTCTTCTTTGCTTCTTTAGTTGCATACTACTGGCAACACATATTTTTATAAAGAGTACACATATTTAGACATTAGGTTGCATGTACATTTAGAGACTGATTCCTTTTAAAATAAGAAAATTTGGTTATCATTTGTCACCAACTAATCACAAACGTAACAACATGATTTTAATTCATAAAGGCTGGCACATTTTTTCTGATAAACGATATTTCCATTCTATAATTTTTTTAATTACCTTTACACGATTAGAATTCCTTGATTGGGCATGTTTTCTCGGGGCGTGCTCAAAATTAATGTCCCCTATTAACCAGAAGCAGGGAATTCTTAGGTGATCCTAGAGCTAACCTATTTCTTAATTTATTTCCTTAGTAAGTTTCAATCATTTCTTCTACATAGACTAAACACATTCCTATTAATAAAAACTATACATAGAAGAACTAAATAAAATATTGCAAATGATAGGTCATATAATTATATTTATCTAATAGTCTGGTCCAACCACAAAATTACTACGAAAGGGAGTGCTCCACCGAACTAAGTACCGTGTCTTCACCACAAGACTACCCTCGAGCCTTTTCATTTCTAGAATAGTAATCCAAGAACGACCTAAAAAGGTTTGTTCTCAGGCCTCAAGACCACACGAGTCCAGCCTAGAACTCACAGACTCACAAGTTTTTCATATGTTTTCCACTGGTTCTCATTCCAACTCAAGAATACCCTAACAGGCACCATTCTGCGTCTCTTTTAACATCGTCTTGTCCAATATTCCAAAGCTTCAACTCTTCTCTTCGACCTCCCCCATCCACATACAATGTCTCTAAGGTTGCCTTAGGTTTTCTTCTCTCTTCCTTTTTCCCTCCCTTGTCCCATCTGAGATGATTTATATGTAGGGAAAGGAATAATTCTCTACTAACTTTTTGGTAAAACGAAACTCTCTTTAGCACTTTTTCCCATAATTTTATGGCTACTCCTAACTTGTATTATTGATAAAAATGAATTCACACAGATAAAATATCGTTTATGTATGACCTTCCACCCTAGGCCTTTACCCGGCCCCACAGTATTACCAAATCACTTGCGGTAAAAAAAAAATTACATTTTTACCAAGGGGTGTTACATCTTCCCCCTCTCGAGTGAAACATAGTCCCTGATGTTTCCTAACCTTCGATATAAATTAGAGTATGCCTCATGCATATAATGTTTAACTCCTAGTTATCCCTGTTTGGTTGGAGTGCTTATTGTGCACTTAACATAGGTAGCCACTTTATTTTATGGCATAATTATTTTTTATCAAGAATGCATAATGTTTGACCAGGATTACCTTGTCTGGTTCATCCTACATCCACGAATGATATGATCATTAGCTTCCATCATTCATCGCCATTTTTTTAAAATGTATATGTAGATATACATATGTAATATTTCAATATTCATTACCAACACATCATTTGTTATCTATATACTCAGGAAGGCTCATGAGCTTGCGTCACAACCCAACAAAGGTTTGAAACTTGCACTCAATATGATTAGTAGCATCATGGTACACCTACCATTGTAAATTCCTTTACTTACCAAATAAATATATCAATAAAAAAGGACCTTAACATATGCTTCAGTTACAAGTTTCAAATCATAGAGGCATCATTATAATTTTCACTATTTTACTTAGAATATGATAAAAAACCATTTACAATGCTAGTGATTTATGAGAAATTGTAACTAGTTCATTTGCACTAAATAATTGTAATATCCCTAGCCTAATCTACTAGAAAAATGATCGTAAAATGAGTGTTGTTGAATAATTAAATATTATTAACTGTTATATTGATATTACATGAATAATATTCTTTTAATTCTTAATTACAAAAGTATTACAAGAATTAATTCTTAATTCTTTCATTTAGTAGAATTTATATTATTCTGTGTAAATAAAATGTATTTTCCAAGTTGGTATATTTTATGAGTTTTAGAACTAATGATTCATAGTTTTAGAAAAGCTATGGATAAGTGATATTTTGTCCATAAGGCCAAAACAAATCTACTTGAAAAAAAATATGAGAGAGTTTTGATGATTTATTGAGTGACTTTAGAATTTAGAAAAATATGATTTATGGAGTGATTTCTGGATGATTTATGGATTGATTTTGTAATTTAAGGAAAAGATTATTTACGTAGTGATTTATGGACAATTTATGAATTGATTTCAGAATATAGTAAAAATATGATTTATTGAGTGATTTATGGAATGCTTTTAGGATTTAGAAAAGCTATTGCATTTTCTTAATTCAACTTTTTGTATTCCTATGGGAAAATATGAGAATTAATGACATAATACATGTAGAATTAAGCAAATAGAGACGAAGGATAGATTCCACGCATTCATTAAAATATAAGTAACTCGGCTCTTTGGAAATTATTATTGTGTTTGAATATGATGCATGAATAAATAAGAAACAAATTTATTTTCTTGAAAAATCTCATATGATAAAGAGTCATGATTATTTTCTTGGGAAAACCTCCATGGAATTTTGTGCGTAGATGAATGTCTTTTTTCATTGAATTCTTAAAATATTTCCATGGCTAAATAATTTTGTAAATTGCATGAAATATAGGAAAATATGTTCCGAATATGTCATCATATCTCCAAAACCGTGATGGATGTGTAAAAATTAAAAGATGTTTTTGCAAATGAGCCCATTGTCACAACAAGCCTATGAAAAATATTTTTTAACTTCTTGAACAATGTGTCCAATGTTGATAACTAAAATAGAAAATTATTTCATATTTAAATCTAGAAACATGTGCTTCAAAGAGCCATTTCAATCTTCACAACTATGTCACCTATGTAAAAACTGAGAGAATTTTTTTTTAATGGACCTATTCCCAAAAAACCTACTGTTTTTTTCAAAATATCATTTCCAGATGTTTGGAAACCGCGTCCAAAGTTGATGGCTAGAACAAGAAAAACAAAGTAAAACATAGTGCTTCCATTTGATTTTTCAGAAATAACCGTTGTGTTAATGTTCTTGAAAAGAAATAAATTAATTGCATGAACAAAAAAATAACTATTAAGTTTGATATTTCTTGAAAAGAAATAAGTTATTTGCATGCAGAATAACAAAAAAATTATGTTGATATTTCTTGAAAAGAAATAAGTTATTCGCATGCATAAAAAATAAAACAATTATGTTCATAACTCTTGAAAAGGAATTAAGTTATTCTATTTAAGATATTACCAAGGATGTTCTCATGATGCATATGCATTAAAGCTTTAAAGAGAAATATTGGACTCTTAAATAGAATATGTTCTTATGTGCATTGGAATAATATTAGTATATTGGATATACTTGAAATGAATAGGTGATTTTACATGCATGGGAAGTTTGAGTCATGTAGAGAGAGATAAGTAACATTTTTGAGAAGGAGATGACATAAAACATTTTTATAAAATACAGTTGGTTGTGTTATTTGAGAAGGATTTGTTATTCATGCTATTTGTTGAGGAAATATTACAATTTATCTTATGTGTTAAATGATAGGAAAATATTGTGTATTACATGAATAACAACTAGTGAGTTAGGTAAATTTTGGAAAACGAATAATTAATGTGTTAGATTCCTTGGAATATATATATATATATATATATATATATATATATATATATATATATAGATAGATAGATAGATAGATAGATAGATAGATATGCAACGAAGTATTTTTTGTGTCTCGATTTTTCCAAAAGAAGAGAAGAGAAAAAAACATGTCCTTGTATGCATTGTTGATTTAGATTCTTGGAGAGGAAAACTGGTAAGTAAATGCTTTACTGTGTTAAAATCCCTTTGGAAGATTCTTTAGAGAAACATATACACTTGCATGCATGGAAAATTATAGTTTTGGCATTAGATTTGGGGAGAAAAGGAAGGTGCAATCACATTATATTTATTGTGTCAACCTTCTTTTGTGTCAAATTAAAATGAATTTGCACACCTAAAGGGATTAGATATGGTATTATCTTTCTTTTGGGGGAATATTATGTATAGTTATTAGGCTAGATATTTTGGTAAGAAAATTTTTTATCTTTGCATGAATGAAAGAATAAGTGTTATACCTTTGATCCGTTGGAAAACAAATGTGTCTTTCCATGCAATATTTAGTTAGTTTCCTTTGGAAATAAATATATGTTTCACATGCAAGAAGAAAAATCTATCATGTCGTTTTTTGTTGGTGAGGACAAGTAGTTGCATGCAAGAAAGTATAAATATAAACACCTTTTGCTAGAAATCACATAACATAATCTTTTTTGGTCGTTGTGTTGCGAACCAAGCAGTGTGGTTGATCATCAGGACTAGATGAAGAGGCAAACCATGGCATGGCCGACGCATTTTGAGCTAACCAGTGTGGTTCATCACCAGGACTAGATGGAGAGGCATACCATGGCATGGTCGCAACGTTTTGAACCAACCAATGTGGTTCATCATGAGGACCAGATGAAGAGGCAGACCATGGCATTGGCCATGGTCTGCCTCTTATAATAGTCCTAATGAACCAACCACACTAGCTGGTTTGAAACGCATCGACAAAAAAAAATTATGTTATGTGATTTCTACCGAAAGCATTTTCATAATTCATCAAGGATCACGAAAGCCTGAATTCAAAAGAAAAAAAATATAAGTATTATGTTAAATTCTTTTAGAATAAAGCTTTCATTTTTATATATAATGGCCATTATGAATATCTCTCATGTGGAAAATATGCTTTTGAAAAAGAACATGGATTCACATGCATAAGTATACAATATATTGTGTTAATCCATTTAGAAAATAAAACATAATATTAGGAATAAAGAAAATTGCATGTTGGGCTAGTTCACTTGAAATCTTGTTATGCAATTCCATACAGAAGAACAATATCTTGTATGTTAGCTTTCCTTTTGAAATAATATGAAAGTGCATGCAAGATTATGTTAGCATTTTGTTGGAAAGATGATGCTTGATAGTGATTTTCTTATTACTAATGCATGTGCAATGATGTTAAAGAAGGAATTTCATGACATTATGTTTATATTTTATGCATGCCCACAAATATATGTTGAGGTATCAGTAATAAAGATTGCTTATTAGTTTATTAATATTTTATCTAATCATGATATGACGTGTGCTAATGACAACAATGGCAGGAAAGGATAGTGACTTGTGCAAAGGATAGTTCATGTTTAAGACTGTGGCAAATGAATATTTTTTAGTCCATGCAGATTGTTGAATTCCAACTACACAATGATCCACTTATGGAAACAGTCAAACCACAAAGACATAGATATTGAGGATTCATGGGTAAATGATATCATGATGATTGTAATAACTTATAGTTAGTTATGCTGAATTTAAGATTATTTTTATTTGGGATAGTTTACGAAAATGGTCAAGGTATGAACTCCCTTGTAACCATTGAGTAAGGAGGGAA
>APFE031405373.1:0-13038 GCA_000404065.3 Pinus taeda | reverse complement strand
AAAGGTAAATCTGTAACTCTCTGTAAGTTTTGTTTTTCACACAGCAGTGAATGTAAATGAAATATTTACACACAGAGGTGTAAAATTTCATAGGAGGCAGAGTAAATTTTGTGAAAATGTTTTGGTGAATCCCTCTGAATGAAAGAGGATGAATATGTAAATGTTTTTGTTTAATGAATGGAAATTTTATAGTGGTGAAATACTCTGTCCTGTGCAATTGTTTTAAAAGGACTTCTCTGTGTAAAAGATCTTGGAGCAAAGGAAACAGAGCATAAGCTCTGTGTTTTATATTGTATGGTTTTGCTATTTTCCCATCCCAAACATAGAAGCAAAAAAATACCCAACATTTTCGCCCTCATATTCACGATTTTCAGGGGCAATGGACACATTCACTGTAAGGAAAGCAACGATCATCATGCTTTTCCCCTTCACATCCTCGATGGTCATCGCCCTCCTCCCTTCGGAAAGGGCGATGATTACGTTGAATTAAACTATAAAAAATGCGTTGCTTCTCCGCTCTACGCCCGCTAGTTTTCTTCACACCAACACCCCACTTAAGGGATTTGTAGGCCCTCTCAAACCTGTACTTCTGATATCATGTTCCTGATATCATGTTAAATAAATTGAAGAATCAATTTTATTGATTAATTGAACAACTCACAAGTGATGAGCTCCATTTAGATATTGTTTCTAGTAGAAAGTTTTACATGAAATCATTTTACAATCAAAATTATATATAGTATTCATGCATCTAGGGAAGTTAGAACAACTGTCTAAGAAGTAGGAACTAATTCCTAATCTAAGGTTCTAATGAACCAAATTTCTCCAGATTTACAAATTTCCTATTATCTTGACCAAATATAAACCCTATAACTAAATAGAAATGCAATGTGCTACTCCTTTTGTTAAAAAACCTAACCTATAGAAAAATAATTGAAGCCACATAAATTTCTAAATAATAGAACACAAGAAAACTCTAATGCATGCATCACTCCCAAGATGTTAGTCCTCTTATAGACAACAAGAAAACTCTCAAGCTGCATCACTCCCAAGATGTTAGCGGTCGTTATCATGACGCTGCCATAAAAATGTAATTTTTGAGTTTGAATTGTTTGAGACAGATATTTAACAAAATATTTTCAGAGTGAATCTTTGTCTTTATTCAATATAGACAATTTAAGAAGCTCCATTTCCTTAATTTTTTTCTAAAAATCAATTATATTTTTCAATAAAACAATTATCTAAATTGCAATGGATCACTACTTTCCACATTCCTTACTTCTCTTATTAGTGTACCTTTTCACTCCGTCCTATTAACGTTCTTTTCCACCTTTAGCTGATAGAGGATTTATGAGGCAGTTAGATTCTCCTTGCTATAAAACAGGTATCGATACGGATTGTTTTTTGTGTGAGAGAGTTTGTGAGGAATTGATTAATTATGTAATCTCTTGTTTGATAATAAAGAATTGCCGATGACTATGTTTAGTGGACGTAGCCAAAAATAATTGGGTGAACCACATTAATCTGTTGTGTATTCTATGTATAATTTATTTGCTGTATTATTGTTTTTCCTTGATGCGCCTGGTTAAATTATCAAAAATATACAACTACTAACGAATGTTGAGTTCAGCATATGCGGATGGTATTAGCAGTACATTATCAACACCCGATTTCTATCTCTGCTCTTGACACAGAAGGGCTGCAGCAAAACAGCTCTGGTGTCTGCTAGTATTTTATAGGAAAAAACTTAAAACAAAGCATTGTAATGAGCGGATTGAAATTTTTTTGTGTGATATTGACCGCTCGAGCGCAAGTATATGTAAAGACAGTTATTCTTTATTGTACTGAATCTTATTGTACAAACTCACCCTCACTACAAGGCCACCAATAAATCTGGGTGAACAGAGCTTTGAGATTCTAAAAATGTTTCTATAAGCAAATTTAAATCAAAATTGAAAATATAAATTTATTATTTATATCAAAACATTTATAATGTATAATAATAATAAATATTATCAGTTTATAATAAGCATCAAAATATTTTATTTTATTTTATTATGGGAATTTTTAATTTGAAAATAAGATTTGGTAAAATATCATATATCGTTGCTCAAAAATAAGATATCCAATAAAATAATTACACATTTGATATGACAATTGTTTAGGAAAAATAACCTATGAGATAAATCTCAACTTTTCATTTGTGTATATTACTATCAATATTTTATAAAATTTAGATAGAGATTAAATCCTTACCATCCACTTACTAATTAAACAAATTATTGATAATTAAATTAAAACCATATTTCAAAATAGTCACCTCTATTGAGAAAATTATAATATTAGAAAAAAATGATAAATCATAAGTGAAAAGTTTATTATAAACTTTAAAACAAATTATAAATCAATATACTTTTGGCTATAGGATAATGGAAGAAAGCTTTCTTTAATTATAAAAAGAAATTCACTTTCATCGCTCATGTTATCTTTACGGAAAATCATAAAAAAGGATAAGGATTAGAGTAAACAAAGTGATTACCCTTATCCAAAATCTCAAAAGGTATTTTGTTTTAGCTAGTGTTAAAGAGAACAATATTTGTTAGAATAAAGGAAACCTCACCACTCTTTAAATGAAGAACAATTTCAAATGGTTTTATGCTCGAATATATTTTTGGGCACTAACAAGGTTGAAAATTAAACGTTTATTTAAATTCTTCTATACACATTAAAACACAATTCAAAATATTTTTTAAAATATTCATTTTCTTAACTTTTTAACTCATCAATATTAGGGTGATTTACATAGGCATCTCTTAAAGCATTTGAAATGCAAAATTACAAATTTATAGTAAAAGGATTATATTGAAATAGGTTTAAATAATTGAGCAACAAAGACTATTAAAAATCTTCTATTAACAATGACCTATGAAATATGATTGGTTGAACAAAGACTTTTAGGACTCTTCCATTAATTTTGGCTAGGAAGATATGGCTTGGTAAGAACTTTTTAATTTTTGAAGAAAAATACATTCCTCTCAAACAAATGTGCAACCAATGGTCTTAGCCTATTGTGTCATTTTCCACTAGATAATGAAAAATAATTAATGAAGGTGATGTATATAGAACAAAATTGAGAAAGGCTTTCTCTCGAGCTATTTTTGATGGGTTATCACAAACAAATCATGTTGTATTTGATTTCATTAATTTTAGGGAACGATTGGTTGAGGGGTCATGCAATTAAGTAAAATTGACGGTATTAAAATTAATATTATTTCTAGAAAATGAAAAAAATAATAATTTATAGATATTTGTCGTTTCTCAAATTGTGAACTTATGAATAAAATATGTCACGATTTGTTTATAAATTTTGTTTCGGAAGATGTTAAAGGTTTGAGATTGAGTTAAAATCATCTTACTCTTAATCATGGGTAGAAGAAGAGAAATGTGGAAGTCAATTGTTCATCCAAAGTTAAGGAGTTTCAACCATAATACTCTTTATATGCCTCCAACCATTTGAAACTATTATACCTCTCCTTTTCATGATGGAATGGTGGGAGAATGAGATGCTCATTTTTCTACTCATTCCTTTTCTTACTCAAATCTTACTCTTTATCAAATTTCATAGTACAATTTGTTATATTTTTAGATATTAAACATACATCTCCAACATCGAAATGATATACATTCTTTAAGTGGAGTTTTTTCGTGACGTTCTAGTTTTGATGAAAATGATGAAAATGAGAAAGAGCAACTTCATACCTAGATTTTTTTTGAAATGTCCGAAGAGCACTTAGAAAAAAATGTTTGAAAAAGCATGTGAAGAACATAAGTTTGTAACTGTTTAAAGAAGTAATGAATTTGCGTTTTTATTTAGAGGATAAAAAATTCATTACATTTCTTTAAGTTCTAATAAATATTTAATTTGGTCGTATTATATGTGTTAACACCCATGCACACTAATTATTATTAATCTTTTTATTTTTAAAATTAGTAATAAATTAATATATTTAATATTATTTTAATTAATAAATTTTTTATGTATCATTAAATTTTGGTATATTATTGAAACTAATTATTTTATGAATGCTAATTTAATTAATAGTTTTATTTATTGTCGTGTAAATATATTAGTGTATTTTTTTCCAAAAGCAAATTATAATAATAATCTATTTTTAAGGTTATAATTAAGTTATACATCAAATTGATGTATGATACTTCTTTCTTTACACAACAAGAGATCCATTTATGTGTAGTGATTCAATTGCTGAAGTATATGGAGGTGTATATACTCTACCAACGTCTAGATTTGAACTTATGATGTTTTAGGAGGAAATATGTGCTCTTAACCATCAAGCCCATATATATTCTATCTAGTGGAGTCATCAAAATTTAGTTCCTTACAACTTTGTAGTTGTTCCTTTTACCTTTCCAAATAAAGCCTACCTATAGACCACCCAAATTATTATCATGTACTAGTCATAGTCTGCATACTTATTAGGAATTTCTCCCATTCAAAGCATGCAATCAAATAAAGAAGATTTTTATATTACCCCACTAACCAAATCTAAAAGACTGGAAAAGGGACTCCATGTTCTCACTCTCTTTTCCATCATAGAATTCATTAAAAAAGGGACCCACAAGACATTTCAATGCTTCTTTCAAGAGATTTTTAGCGTGATGGTTTAATTCTTGGAGGACACAAGACAAGGAAGACTATATTAGCTCTTCAGTGAGTGTTCCAAATAATTTAACTTCAAGGATATATATAGAATTGCATATAAAAAAGCATGTAACCAAGTAACTTAAACATATGAAAAAGAAGTGGAAATCATAAATAAACCATGAGATCAAAGGTACAAAAACGATGTTATTATGGGGTTCACCCATTGTGGGCTACATCTCTGGGTCCTTCTCAAAGTGGGGAGGTCTTCTTTTATTAAATGGCAACAATGAAATGAATTACAATAAACTTTACAAAATTTATCCTTATACCTCCAATCTCTTTCATGGACAAAAAGTTCATAGCTGAGATGTAGAAAAAGACATCACCATTGGATTCGTGGTGCGAAATCGTGTAAAAATCACTATAAATTTTCCCAATTCTAACACTACTACTTTGGTTCCGTTGGTGGGTCCCCGCTCTACTCTCCCCCGATTCCAATGGAAATTGTGTAGGGGTTTTTATATAAGGCCCTGGGAGGACTTATCAATGGACGACCATTGACTTGTTGGATTCTTGGAGAATTAGGTGGGGGGCGAACTGGGTTCAAGACCAGCCCTCCCAAATATTGTGTGAATTGTTTTTAATACATGACACGTTTGATTTAATTAATGACATAAATCAAATTTTCAGTTGTGGTTATTGTATTATGGTTGCTTCCATTTATTTTTGGGGGTGCCCATTGGTGGGCCAACCAACATAGGTTCAGCAGGTTTGAACCCCACCAACCTCCCAACACATGGCATCAGTGTATTGATGGGTGGGGGGGCCCACCGGTGGGAGGTCCATCTAGTGTATCACGTTTAAACATATATATTCTGTTGCCATATAATTTTTGCAGGCTTGGGTCTCATGGTGGCCTGACTCATTAATTCAAATAATAACTATAGTCGTCGGGTCCATTTGGCGGTGTGGATGGCAGCCCCCACCCCATATAATTATGTTATATGTTATTTTTATTTTTATATATTATATTATTATATATTATTATTATTATCTATCTATCTAGATATATATTTAGAACATATCAGTTAAAATTTTGGATCTCGTTTTTAAGGGTCACTATGTGAATTAAAGAGGTGATAGGTTCATCCTTTCCGATCGCCATTTTCTATTTGTCATCACTTCACCAAATTGTTGCCTTGTTATGTGACTGCCACTTGGCTTAGTTTGACCAAAACTTTGACCAACTATAACTTGAGCATATGAACTTAGATTTGAGTGTAATTCACACAGTTGGAATTAGGGTGGCGAGCACTACGATCTGGTCCTAGTTTACTTTCCATATGATGACTTTTATTTTTGAGCTATTTCAAGGCCACTTCTATTTCTGGAGCCACCTAGATCATTCCTTCCCATTAATGAGCTTTTGGACCACTAAACACTTTATCAATCAATTACCAACTGAGGGAATTTATTTCTAGCTTTCTCCTTTTCAACCCATCAGGCCTTACTTTTATGCATTCCTTTGAAACCAACATGAAGGTACTCCACGTCTCCCCATTATGAATTCTTGGTCTTTCTCTCAAGAATGATGTCCTTTGGTAGCTTGTCCAAGTATTCTGGTGCAAAATCGTCTACTATAGAAACTTTTCCAACCTCTTAAGTGTCCATGATCGAAGGAGGTTGATAAAGTTTCAAGTTTTCAACATTCACCACGAAGTACGTCTGCATGTATGCTGGAAAATTGAGACAAAAATCATTGTCTCCAATCTTCTCTAACATGGTGAATGGGCCATATAGGATTGGTCTCAACTTCTTTCCTTTCCCTTTCATTATTTCTTTACCGATGTGGAGCCACACTTTGTCTCCAACATGGAATTGGTGATCGACTTGGTGCTTGTCATGTCGAACTTTTTATTGAGCTTGATGTTTTTCCAACTGCTCCTACACTACCTCATGAGTCATATAAATTCATTGAATGAACTTTTGTTCTTTGTCCCTGTCATCTTGCCCACTGGAATCTTCATCTTTCCCAAAGATATCTCTAAGGGATCCTTTAGAAAATGTCCAAAGCATGTCTTGAATGGTGAGCTCTGAGTGGATGAATGCACTGCTCAGTTGTATGCATGTTGTACAATAGGAAGATTCTCATCCCACAACTTGGGATGCTTGCCATAATAGCCTCAAAGTAAGTGTATCACTGTGTAGTTCACAATCTCTATTTTTCCACTGGTCTGTGGATGAAATGTCATGCTCCTCTCGAACTTGGTGTCCGTCATTCTCCATAAAATCCTACAAAACTCTCCAAGAAAATGGGAGTCTTGATCAAACACAATGAATGTGGGCTGCCCAAAGTGGACCCATACAAATTGGAAGAAGAGATGAGCAGTCTTCTCTGCAGTGACCTAATTTTTATAGGGCATTAAGACACACATTTTTCTAAATCAATCCGCAACGACATACAAGTAGTCATGACCTTTCCTAGACAAAGGCAAGCCACCTACAAAATCCATTAACACACTTTCCTACAAAGAATATTGATGATCATTATTGGAAAGCTTCATATGTCTCAAAATCTTTCATTCTCACAACCATGAGCATGCACCCTTTGCTGGAATTAATCAATCTCTTCATCTAACATGCACTTACAATACTGCTGTTTATTTTGGCACGATGATCTCTAACAATATATTCCACCTCATATTTCGTGAGATGATACTTTTTCTCAAGGAGAAAGGAAAATGATCTCTTGTCAAATAATACCAGAGATATCCAAGGATACAACATCAAGATCAACCTCATCTACTAGTTTGGATGCAATCACAAATCTAGCTTTACATTGCTTGGTTACATGTAATTTTTCTTTATATCACACCCAACCAAGAGGGTATGGTTTTGGATGAAGCTTGGTCTCTAATCCTAACTTCTTAACCAAGGATTCTAAAATCAAATTTTCTTGTGAGCCCAGATAAAACAAGGTTTCCAATTTAGTATGTTTCATTACGACTCTAATGTGGAACAATTCAATCCTCTTTCATTCAATAATAAGAGACTCATTTGAAGAACTTGTACTTGCAAGCAATTCAGAATTTTCATTAGCATGAAGAGAAAGAGTACATTGTGTACCCACTAATGTGATCAATGTCTCATCACTAGAATCAGATCTAAGGTCTTGCTATGAGGTTCCATCATCTTTTGATTTTTCTCCCATCAAATCTCTTTGGTTTCAACTTCGGATGCAACGTCCAACAATTTTCACCATCATGGCCTTCCTCCTTGCAATGTGTGCAAGATGGATTTGCTCCTTCCTCCTTGGTTGAAGCTACCTTCTTGTCTTTTCCCTTTGCTTTTCATTTGAACATTCCATTATGAGGTTTAATAGATGATTTCTTTGGTTTCTCTTCTTTATCACTATTATCCATACTTTAAAGGTGAACATAATTCACATTGGACGCATTAGTGGTAGTAGGATCAAATAATAAAAAAGAATGTCTGATGTAACTATTTAAAGAACCAATATACTTTGTTATAGTTTGTATTGAACCAAGTGAAATGCCCATGTTTAAAACTTGTTTTTTAAACTCTTCTGTGAAGATTTGTATATTTTGACCCTTTCGTTGGCTTAAATATTTCCATTCCATTAAAGCCTTTTGTTGATAACCCAGAGGATAAAACTAATCTTTTATGCAGAAACAAAATTGGACCAAAAAGAAAGGAGATTACCCAAGATTTTGTTACCTTTCTGCAACTTTTACTCCCACTAGACAAGAATGATGCCACTCAGTGGAAGAGATGATAATGGATCTTTGTCTCATCTTCCTCGATCTGCTTAATATGACAATAAAGCTCAATATGTCTAATGCAATTGTTTAGTTTCTCTGTATTACATTCTCCATTATATGTGGGCAAATCAAACTTTACATCTAGCTTTAAAAATGGCTTCTTATATGTATTCCTATGATGACTATTAGAGTGATGAGAAGAAGAAGAAGAACTATCACTACAAGATGGAGAGGGTGATTTACGAGGCTCTCCTCTTCCATCTTCATGATTTACCAATGCATGGTCATCTAGTTCTTTATACGTTGGCTTGATTGTCTTCTCATATTCTGGAAACAACTTGTCAACTTTGTCTTCCATGGTGAAGAAGATCTTGCGATAATTTCTCTTTTCCTCAAATTGAGTTTCCTCATCTGCCATGTTCTATCTTCATGGTGCACGTCACACTTTGGGATCAAAGGATTTGAGTTTTCCTTCTCCTGTTTGGAGTTTATTCCTGGTTAGCATTCACTCATGCAACTCGCATCAAGAAGACTTGCTCTGATACCAAACTTGATTCAGATCTTTTAACTTCATTGATGCATACAAAATTTCATATAAAAGAGCATGTAAGTAAGTAACTTAAACACATGAAAGACAAAGTGAAATCATAAAGAAACCATGAGATCAAAGCCACACAAATGATTCTATTACGAAGTTGAACCAATATGGGTTATGTCTCCAGGCCTTAATCAAACTGGGGAGGCCTTCTTTCATCAAATGACAAAAAAGAAATGAATTACAATCAACTTTACAAAATTAATCCTTATACCTCCAATCTCTGCCATGGACGAAAAGTGCAAAGCTCAGATGCAGAGAAAGACATCACCATTGGATTCATGGCACGAAATCATCTAAAAATGACAATAAATTTTCCAAATTCTAACACTGGCACTTCAGGACCCTAAAGGAATCTTCTCAGCATAAAAAGATACCCCTCTTCAAGGTTCCCCATCTCCTGGACCTCTCCTAGTTCCATTGGTCAGTGTCCACTTCGCGCTCTACCAATTCCATTGGAAATTGTGTTAGGTTTTTATACATGGCCTCACACAGGATTATCTTTGCTCTCACAACCATGAGCATGCACCCTTTGTTGGAATTAATCAATCTCTTCTTTTGACATGCACCTACAATATTGGTGTTTATTTTGGCGCGATGAGCTCTAATAATATATTCCACCTCATATTTCGTGAGCTGATACTTGTTCTCATGGAGAATGAGAAATTCTTTCCTGTTATAGAAATATGGACTCCCCAATATAATACCAAAGATATCCAAGGGTACAACATCAAGATCAACCTCATCTTCTAGTTTGGATGCAATCATAAATCTAGATCTACACTACTTGGTTACATGTAATTTTTCTTTATCACACACCCAACGAAGAGGGTAGGGTTTTGAATGAGGCTTGGTCTCTAATACCAACTTCTTAACCAAGGATTTTGAAATCAAATTGTCTTGTGAGCCCAAATCAAACAAGGTTTCCACTTTAGTATGTTTCATTTTGACTCTAATGTGGAACAATTCAATCCTCTTTCGTTCACTAATAAGATACTCATTTGAAGAACTTGTACTTGCATGCAATTCAAATTTTTCATTAGCATGAAGAGAAAGAGTACCTTGTGTTCCCACTGATGTGATCAGTGTCTCGTCACCGAAAATGGATCCAAGGTCCTGCTACATGGTTCCATCGTCTTTAACTTGTTCTTCCCACTAAATCACTTTGGTTTCAACTCTGGATGCAACATCCAACAATTTTCATCATCATGGCCTTCCTCCTTGCAATGTGTGCAAGATGGCTTTGCTCCCTCCTCCTTGGTTGTAGTTGCCTTCTTGTCCTTTCCCTTTCCTTTTCATTTGAACTTTCCAATATGAGGTTTAATAGATGATTTCTTTGGTTTATTTTTTTTATCATTATTTCCCCTACTTTAAAGGTGAATAGCCTTCACACTAGCCACATTAGTAGTAGTAGGCTCAAATAATAAAAAAGAATGTCTGATGTAACTATGTAAAGAAACAATATACTTTGTTACAGTTTCTAGTGAATCAGGTGAAATTCCCAAGTTTAAAGCTTTTTTTTCTAAATCTTCAGTGAAGATTTGTACATTTTGACCCTTTCCTTACCTTAAATATTTCTATTCCACTAAAGCCTTTTGTTGATAACCCAAAGGATAAAGCTGATGTTTTAATGCAGAAACAAAATTGGACCAAGAAGAAAGGATAATACCCAAGTTTTTGTTACCTTTCTACAACTTGGTCTCCCACTAGACACGAGTGATGTCACTCAACCAGAGAGATGCTAATTTTATATTTGCCTCATCTTCCTCGATCTACTGAATTTAACAATAAAGCTCAATATGTCTAATTCAAATTTTTAGTTTCTCTATATTACATTCTCCATTATGTGTAGGAAAATCAAACTTTACATCTAGCTTAAAAAATGGCTTCATATATGTATTCCTATGATGCATGTTAGAGTTATGAGAAGAAGAAGAAGAAGAACTATCACTAGAGGATGGAGAGGGTGATTTAGGAGGCTCTCATCTTCCACTTTCATGATTTACCAATGCATTATCATCTAGTTCTTTATTCGCAGGCTTACTTATCTTCTCATATTCTGCAAACAACTTGTCAACTTTCTCTTCAATGGTGAAGAAGATCTTGTGATAATTTCACTTTTCCTCAAATCGAGCTTCCTCATCTGCCATGTTCTATCTTTGTGGTACACACCCCACTTCGTGGTTAAAGGATTTGGATTTTCCTTCTCCTCTTTGGAGCCTATTCTTGGTTAGCATTCACTCATGAAATTCGCATCAAGAAGACTTGCTTTGATACCAAACTTGATCCATATCTTTTAACTTCAAGGATGCATACAAAAGAGCATATAAGAGAGCTTGTAACTACTTAAACACATGAAAAATAAGTGGAAATCATAAAGCAACCATGAGATCAAAGGAACACAAATGATTTGTTTACAAATTTGAGCCAATGTGGGTTATGTCTTTAGGCCTTGATCAAAGTGGGGAGACCTTCTTTCATTAAATAACAAAAAAGAAATGAATTAAAATCAACTTTACAAAATTAATCCTTATACCTCCAAT
Source organism: Pinus taeda (assembly GCA_000404065.3). Lineage (NCBI taxonomy): Eukaryota > Viridiplantae > Streptophyta > Pinopsida > Pinales > Pinaceae > Pinus > Pinus taeda. The sequence continues at coordinate 1,455 of APFE031405373.1, read as the reverse complement.
CACTGCCATGGACCAAAAGTGTAGAGCTCAAATGTAGAGAAAGACATCACCATTGGATTCATGGCACGCAATCATCTAAAAATGACTATAAATTTTCTAAATTATGACACTGATACTTCTGGACCCTAAAGGAATCTTCTTAGCATAAAAAGATACCACTCTTCAAGGTTCCCCCTCTCCTGGACCGCTCTTTGTTCCATTGGTTGGATCTCACTTTGCTCTCTATCGTTCCACTGGAAATTATGTAAGGGTTTTTATATAAGGCCTCAAGAGGACTTATATTTCGCTCTCACAACCATGAGCATGCACCCTTTGCTGGAATTAATCAATATCTTCATCTGACATGAACTTACAATACTGGCATTTATTTTGGTGCGAATAGCTCTAACAATATATTCCACCTCATATTTCGTGAGATGATGCTTGTTCTCATGGAGAAAGAAAAATGATTTCCTGTCATACACATATGGAATCCCAAATATAATACCACATATATCCAAGGTTACAACATCAAGATCAACCTCATCTACTAGTTTGGATGCCATCACAAATCTAGCTTCACATTGCTTGGTTACATGTAATTTTTCTTTATCACACACCCAACAAAGAGGGTCGGGGTTTGGATGAGGGTTGGTCTCTAATCCTAAATTCTTAACTAAGGATTTTGAAATCAAATTTCTGTGTGAGAACGGATGAAAAAAGTTTTCCACTTTAGCACGTTTCATTATGACTCTAATGTGCAAAAATTCAATCATCTTCCATTCACTAATAAGAGACTCATTTGAAGAACTTGTACTTGCATGCAATTCAAAAATTTCATTATCATGAAGAGAAAGAGTACCTTGTGTTCCCAATGATGTGATTAGTGTCTCGTCACCAGAATTAGATCCAAGGTCCTGCTACATGGTTCCATCATCTTTTGCTTGTTCATCTTTGGTTTTAACTTTGGATGCAATGCCCAACAATGTTCATCATCATGGCCTTCCTTCTTGCAATGTGTGCAAGATGGATTAGCTCCTTCCTCCTTGGTTGTAGTTTCCTTCTTGTCCTTTCCCTTTCCTTTTCAATTGAACTTTCCACTATGAGGTTTAATAGATGATTTCTTTGGTTTCTCTTCTTTATCATTATTTTCCCTGCTCTAAAGGTGAATGTCATTCACACTGGATGCATTAGTAGTAGTAGTCTCAAATAATAAAAAAGAATGCCCGATGTAACTATGTAAAGCACCAATATACTTTGTTACAGGTTCTAGCGAATCAAGTGCAATGCCCAAGTTTAAAGCTTGTTTTTAAAACCCTTTTGTGAAGCTTTGTACATTTTGACCCTTTCCTTGCCTTAAATATTTCCATTCCCTTAAGGCCTTTTATTGATAACCCAAAGGATAAAACTGATCTTTTAATGCAGAAACAAAATTGTACCAAGAAGAAAGGAGATACCCAAGTTTTTGTTACCTTT
>APFE031405356.1:0-16009 GCA_000404065.3 Pinus taeda | reverse complement strand
CCTAGCAGCTCATAACGGTTGGAAAGTCCATCAAATGGATGTAAAAACTGCTTTCTTGAATGGAGATCTAAAAGAGAATGTTTTTTATGTCCCAGCCTGAAGGATTTGCTGTGAAAGGACATGAACATAAAGTATGCAAACTTGTGAAGTCCTTGTATGGCCTCAAACAAGCACCATGAGCCTGGTATGAGAAACTGACTGAGCATCTTCTAAAACTCAATTTCAAACATTATGATCTTGATGATGCAACTTTATTTGTCAAGAAAGTTGGCAAAACAGTTGTATATCTTGTGGTATATGTAAATGATCTTTTAATGACAGGGAACAATGAAAGCTACATTGAATCCATAAAGAAGGAATTGGGGAAAAGTTTTGAAATGACTGATTTGGGCTATGTTCATTACTATCTTGGTATTGAAGTAACCCAACATCTGAAGTCCATATTTCTTTCTCAAAAGAAATACATTGGAGATCTGGTGAACAGGTTTGGCATGATAGAATGCAATCATCTTACTACGCCAATGGAACAAAACTTAAAGCTCACATCTATTGAAGGAAAAGAATTTGAGGATGCAACAAAGTATAGATAGCTTGTAGGAAGTCTCAACTACCTAACTACTATTAGACCAGACATTTCATTTGCTGTTGGAATCCTCTCCAGGTTTATGCAAGAGCCTTGTGAGGGACATTGGTCTGCTGCAAAAAGAGTTCTAAGGTACTTGAAGTTAACTCAAGACTTTGGAATCAAGTATACATAGGTGGACGACTTCAGCTTGATTGGATACTCTGATTCAGACTTCGATGGAGACAAAGAAACTAGGGTATCTACTTCATGATATGCTATGAGTCTTGGATCAGGAGCTGTCTCCTAGAGATCACGCAAACAATCAGTTCCAGCAAATTCCACAACAAAAGCAGAATATGTGGCAGCAGCTGAAACAACAAAATAAATTGTGTGGCTCAGGAAAATTCTTGAAGATTTGCAGGTAAAACAAGTACAATCAACTCCACTCATGATTGAAAATACCTCTGCAATAAATTTGGCCAAGAACCCAAAGTTCCATGATAGAACGAAGCACATCAATACTAAATATCATCTGATTTCGACATCATGTTGAGGCCAAAACAATCCATCTCCATCATTGTTCCACTAATGAGCAAATTGCAGACATCTTCACCAAAGCGCTTGGAAGAGAAAAACTTGAATGATTCAGAATGATGCTTGGACTCACTAACATCCCTTCAGATTAAGGGGGGGAATGTTGACACCTAATCATTAGGATTGGGTGAAGATAATGTAAATAAATAAATAAGTAATATGAACAGTCATTGGGAGATGAAGTGAACGGTCTCTCCCTCATGTATATAATGAAGACCAACCTGAATGAATATGATATACGAATCAATTTTGCTTTGAGGAGTTACTGCCTGGCCTGACAATTATAGTATAGATGATCAAGACGAAGCAAAGGAGGGAAATCGATGCACAGGACTGGACATAACACAAAATCCTAAGCAACATTCTTCAATAGAAATATGGAAGAGCGAGGAGGTGAAAATGCAGAAAAAGTGGAGCGTGAATTAAGGTCTCAACCTATATGCCTCATGAATACATTTGTCACCAATTAGCATAAGTAAATTGGTGCTTACATACATGTATTGTAGGCTATCAAATAACATAAGTAAATCATTTGATTACAGAGGTACTCTAGGCTATCAAATAACACAAGTAAATATATGTTTACATAGGTGCTTCTTACTACTTAGCGGCATATATACAACCATGAGAGAGTGAAACTGGTAGTTTCATAACACAATTTCAAAAGAGGAAAGACATATATGAAATGATATACAAAGGGGAAAACATAGTGTCCATTACTCCGATTGGAATTAACCAAACTGTTTCATTAATGTTTGAAGATGGAGTCCAAATCACCAGTCCATTACTTTTAACAATTGTATATGCCCGAGCACCTTATGAACAAGAAAATTGAACCAAAGTGGAACCACTCTCTCTAAAAACAGAGCTCAGAACTTTCCAAAGTAGAATTTTGGCCTCTAGAATGCAGAAATTGGGAATCTCATTTAAGTGTTTGTTCCTTCTATTTATAAGGAGAGAGGAAGATTTGAACAACAATTACAAAATATCTTAGCCGAGCTCGAGTTGTCTGATTGACTAGCTATCTCAGCTTGCGATGGCTCTGCTATCCAAAATTATTACAACAGATTTGATTGCTTCTTTAAAATGCAACAAAGTACAAAATAACAAAACATGGGAAAACTAAATAATGATTATAGAAAAATATCTCCATGCCAATTCCTGTGATCGCCTCTGATCAGGCCACGCCTTTTCCATGATGTTCCTCCTTTGTTACTTGGCAGGTTCACCTCTCATCTTCGCCTTAACTTCTTGAATTCCCCACTTTCTGGAGAAAGGAGCAACTAACTCTCGGTTTCTTGTCACAGTGCAGAAACAGAGATCGACCTCATAGTCTTTCATTCCATTACTGCGTGGAGCTCCATGTTGAGAAACTAATTCTCAGGTGACCTGCACACTGCTTCCTGAGTCCTATACCTCCATTTATCTCACTGAAGATGTGCGTCAGAGCATAGAGATGGCTTGTATCACCTCAAAGCAGACCCAACACTCTTTCCTGTGGATTGTGGTCCTTGCTGCCTTGACCCAACGATCTTTGACAATCATTGTTACACTTGAGACCAACTCCTATGTTCCTGCATTCAATCTTGTAGTTGCCGATTCATACATTCTTTAAATCCATATACTTCCTTATTGGAGCAATTCCATATTGATTCCATGTTTCCATCACCGATATGGTTGATGCTATGATATTGCAATCACTGGTATCTTTGGACCTCTAATATGCGATCTTTGATATATCGAATCTCCAATATTCCTTCCTAAGGCTTCAATCCTTGAACTTCAGCAGACCATATATTTTGATCCAAGAGTCCATTTTTGGACTTCCACATATCGTTGGAAAGCTTATTCAGAGCACTTTCTAATGGAGAGGGTTTGATTTAGGCTTTGATTCCTTCCGTTGCTTGGAAAATGATTGCAAACTTCTCTTCTCATTTACTCTTTGGAGAGCTGGAAACACATTTTGCAGTAAGTGACAACATTGGCTCCAATTGGGGACAATGCCTTGTTGGCAAGGTGTGAGAACCAGCAGACTAGTAGTCTTCACCATTGGGAATGGAGTCAAAAATATATCGAACCTATAAAACCGAAAAAACTCCATGGAACTTTATTTGTTGGGAGTCCTTTCCTTAGAAAACTAAAATGAAAAATTACAAACTCTAAAAATTGGAAATTAAATACTCACATAGTGAGCTTATTTATATACAACTCTTGCTTAGGCATAAGGCTCAATTCACCCAAGTGAGGCCAACCTTCGAATGATACTAGCCCAACATCTGAGTACTAGACCTTATGTCATCGTTCTCTTGGAAGTCAACAACTAAAACAGGCATGTCCCATTGCCCCCAAATTGATATTTGATGCTCAACTCTTTTAATCTCATTCATGATCCTTCTAGTTGGGACTGGAATTGATATATATTGTTGCAGGCCAAAGAAATATGTTTACTATAAGATTAAAACAATGGAGTCGCCAAGGTGAGAGATCTTCAACCCACACTTCCCTTGCTCACTCGACAGAGGGAATGTAAAAATTTATGTACCTACAGAAAAAGTATTTTTTATCATTCCCCAACAATGGCGTCAGAAAGATGTTGTAGCTTTTTCTATCGCCTGTCACACAATTGCTTTCAGAAGATATAGAAGCCTCCTAGAGACAATCTCTGGGTTGATAGGAGACCAGTGCCTAGGGCATCCGAGATGAGTGATTTTGAAGATTATCTGAAGGCTTTCTGATGCACTCCATATGTCACATAATTGGTTCAATAGCCTTCACCAAGGTAAATTAAAGCAAGCACATAGATTGAAATAAACACTAGTAGATATGACTAATCTCAAAGAAAAAAGTGTTGGTTTTGGTGGCCGACACACAAAAATACACAGTTTAACATTGTTATTGTAGTATAGATGAATAGGAGGAAGGAAAAGGAGGGAAATCAATGCAGAGGACTGGACATAACACAAAATCATAAGCAACAATCTCTAGCAGAAATATGGAAGGGTGAGGAGGTGAAAATGCAGAAAAAGTGGAGCAAGAATTAAGGTCTCAACCTCTATGCCTCATGAATACATTTGTCACCAATTAGCATAAGTAAATCTGCGCTTACATACAGGTATTGTAGGCTATCAAATAACGCAAGTAAATCTGTGATTACACAGGCACTGCAGACTATCAAATAAAACAAGTAAATGTGTTTACACAAGTACTTCTCACTACTTAGCAGCATACATAAACCCATGAGAGAGTGAAACTGACAGCTTCATAACATAATTTCAGAAGAGGAAAGACATACATGAAATGATAAACAGAGGGAAAAACATAATGTGCATTGCTCAGATTGGAATCAACCAAATTGTTTCATTAATCTTTGAATATGGAGTCCAAATCGCCAGTCCATTACATTTAACAATTGTATATGCCTGAGCACCTTATGAACAAGCAAATTGAACCAAAGTGGAAACACTCTCTCTACAAATAGAGCTCAAAACTTGCAAAAGAAAATTTCGGGCCTTTAGAATGCAGAAATTGGGAACCTCGTTTAAGTGTTTCTTCCATCTATTTATAAGGAGAGGGGAATATTCTAACAATATTTACAAAATATCTCAGCCGATCTCCAGCTGTATGATTGACTAGCTGTCTCGTCGTGTGATGGCTCTGCTGCCCAAAATGATTACAATAGATTTGATTGCTTCTTTAAAATGTAACAAACTACAAAATAACAAAACATGGGAAAACTGAATAAAGACCATATCAAAATATTTCCATGCCAATTCTTGTGATCGCCTCTGTTCAGGCCACACCTTGTCCATTATGAGTCCATGATATATGTGGCTTATGAGTTGTTTCATATATATGGGGAGGTTGCTAGTTCTCTATCAAAATTCAACATTGAAAAATAAATTATATGTTATGCAAAAGGTTAATTGTTCTCTATGACTAATGTTAAATACAACGATATAATTGAACGCTTAACCTCTCGTCATCCTTGATGTCATTTATGCCACTAATCAATGACATGTATGCCAAAATTTCGATAATTTTAAGAAAATTGTGAATGGATATTTACACATCCATGAAATAAATTTGATGGTAAGTTATCCATCATCATTCCATAGTTCATATAATACTTATTAGGTATATATAACAGTTAATGTGAGTTTACTCTTCATATCAGGTTATAGTTTCTAATTGCAAAAGAAAACAATTTTAGTTTATATATATATATAATCTATATTCTATTATATATTATATATATACTATATTATATATATATATATATATAGATATTATATAGTTATATATATATATTTATATATATATATAATAGTATGAAAATATAGTAAATTATTTAATTAGTCATAAATTAATTATGGAACCCTATAGGTGGTTTTAATTTGTCTTAAGGGAAACTAGATATTTTTAACCACCAACATAATTCATTAAAACAAGTCTAACTATAACATAATTGCAATACAAAAAATTGTCACTAAGCATTCCACCCATTTAAGAGTAAGAATAAGTAACAAGGGCGGGTCTTTGGGGAGCAAGGAGGTTAGATTAACATTGCAAACGGATTTCCAGATGTTCAAGTCTTGCATCTAGTCTTTCCAAGTAAAAGCATTGATTCCTCTGAACTAGTTTAATGTCTTCCACAGAAGAAAAGATATGGTATATCCCCTGTTTATCTTTTAAGACCCTATCAAGCAAAGTCCTCATCTTCTAATGTAAATTTATGGACTTGAGGAACAATTTCCTTCTTTCCTTGGTGTAGCCAGGGTCAGGAACCTGGTGAGAAACCTCTTCCAAAATATCTGAATCTTAAAACAATTGCGGGTCCAAAGTAGCCATGGACTTTTGGTTTCCAATCTTATTGCAGATCTAGAGAGACAACAAAATATAAATTGTCACCAGTTTTGTTAGAAATGGATTTTCCAATGCCTCATTTCCTTAGGAGCTAAGTATGGTGAGTTGTAAGCTCACATAGGGACTTGCATCTGTCTAGTTGTCGTAGTTATCCTTAACCGACACTAAACCTCCTTCGTTGCTATATAATGGAGGTATTCTATGTACTTTTACATGATATTGTGATCAATAAAATACTCTTACATGGTATCAAAGTGGGTGATTCTTGCTCTGCTAAATTCATTTTTGGAGTTTCCTAATTTTTTCATGCCCTGAATGGGGCCTCTGTGACCAGGTGTACATAGATCTGGAAAGATCCAAGTTTGATACCCATGGCTTCTTCATAGTCAGGGTTCCGAGATTCATATTGGCACTGAATTTTATTTTATTTTTTTTATTTTTTTTTTTTTTTTTTTTTGGTAGTGATCGCTAATATTTGATCGTTGTATTGAGATCACAGTATCAATGGGAATTCATCCACTATAATCATATTTCTGAAGTCTTGCTCTAGTAAATCATAGAGGGGATCAAAAACTTTCATCATTGATGCTCAAATTCAGTCAAGACCAAATCTGGAGTTAGATTACTCGAAATCGGCTTTTCTAGTGGGTTGATCTTTACTCTTTTGGCAGTTGAGCATCTACATGTGCAACAGATACTTCAACGACCTGCCAATATTTTTGTTACAGTTGAATTCTCATGTACAACTCTTTCATCCGAGGAGAAGGGTGCACGTCTCCCTGAATCTCTAGAATCCATACGAGATAATAAATGGTATAACATTTGAAGCTCATGTTTTGAGAGCGAAGAGCTTTAGGTTATATCATTGATCTAGTTCGAACACATTAGCAATATGCCATCATGAATTAGTCTGATAGTGGATCGTGGTTTTGATCTTGAGCTCGCCCTCTACAGATACATCGACTTCAGCGTTTTTGCTGCAATCTGAATTTTCCCTTCGCTGCCTCCAGGCTGGTCAACAATTAGGCATAAGGGAAACATATTTGAATTGCAAGACAAGACAAGTGGATATACATACTTGTATTCGTGGGAACAAAGGCCTACATTTGTTTGTTATGAAGCAACGACTATTATAACAAATTCTCATAAGTGTCATGCAAACGAATACAAAAGAGGCATATGCGTGGAGATTATCATTGGGGTGTTAATTTTCCTATGTTATTGGGGAGATTACAATGGGTTTTATTTGCCTCTCACCTCTCTCAGGCCCAATAAAAACACATTTTTTTTATTAGTTGTTTGTACTACGGGTCCTTTTTCCACAAATGGTTTTTAAAAGAAAGGTCTATTTTTTTGGGCACAAATTCTTTAAAACAAGGATATTAAATCTTAAAATTTCCATGCATTGTTTTCTATGAAAATGATGCCGAATGGAGAATAGCCATATATCCATTAGGTTGATGTATTTGGTATCATGATGGATGCTAGTTATGGAATCCTTTCTTGTTGGCCAGTGGTACAAATTTTGTTGAATTGATATGATTTGTATCATGCTTTGAAGTGTAAAGTAGTTGTTGTTGTCATCATCAACTTTTTTTTTTATAGTAATTTTTGTGGCTAGTGAAAACACATTTGCCAACTTTTGTTATCAAGATGGGTAAAATATTTTAGGATCTTCATGAGAAGAAGGCACCAGATGAACTTCGTGAAGAGGATATTCAATTGCAGTGAGTCGTAGCCCTTTTTCAAGGAGAGAATGCAAGTCTTAAAAAATAGGTTGTAGACTTCATTCGCTGAAAAAATCAAGAAGGTTGACCATCTAGATTCAACCATGGGAAAATATTTCCAAATGCTTGCAAATGAACTTCAAGAAAAGATTGACCTCCTTGATGAATTGGAGGAGGAAGTTGAGTCTTTTTCTAACTCAAGAATAGAAAATTTGAGGAAGACTCTAGAAGAGAAAAAAGTTTAGCATGTTATGAATATTAATTGTTTAAAAGAAAAATGTTGGAGCAATATCATTTTTTGAAACAAGATTATGATGCCTTCTCTCAACAACTGATTGAGAAGGAGGAGGTCATTGAAAAGTTACAATATTCTAAGCAGGAACTTGAATTGGAAGTTAGTCTTCTTCAAAAATTTGAGATGGAGATAGTTGATGTTAATTTGCCAAGCTCTCATTCTTCCACACTTGATGATGAATACCAGAAGCCTTGTAACACCCTCTTCCCACATCTACCCAAGCAACCGGCCAGCTGGGGTAAACATGTGATGAGAGGCCACTATGATATGATTCGACCTCCTAAGTCACATTAAAGAAGTGGAACCGACAAAAACACACCATACAAACATCTAACATCATCAACATAACCCTTAGAGGACAAGTCATTCACTCAAACAACTTGTCCCTAGGCCCCACTTCTATTTTAAGTCTCTTGGGCCATAGTCACTCTCATGCTATTGGAAAGGGAGCAACCAACAACCTAAAGTCTCTTTCACATGTTTGACTTCCACTGACTTTGGACCAGAATTGCTAGTGTTGTGCAAACGACCTTAGGATTTAAGCCACTTTTTCAGGCTCAGAGCCCAGGTCACTGCCCAGAATTGATCCATCTCTTCAAATTAGTAAGATAATATGGAAATGACAGTACTAATGAAAATACTCGTTCAAGACCTTGTCTAGACCCCTACTAGCCATGACAGGCATTTCATCCAACATATTTCAAATGTGTAATCTACAGGTGTAATTCAAAGTTCTGAGTATAGGGGTCTCATACTTAGCTGAGAATCACTAAGAACCATTAACGCCTCAATGCATCAACTACCATTCCATCCATTATGTCATAGATACATTGATCATTCAATTATAAGTAAAAACATGATAATAGCCACACATGGTTGTTGTCATAAAACACATACATAACCGACATAATAGCAACAAAAAATACTCATGAAAGTATAGTAATATAGACCACATATAATTCATCAAAATGCTCATAGAAATACATCGAGAAATAACCATTCATTGATTATGTAAAATACAAACCTGGGATGGGACTTCCACATTAAACCCGACCATAGTATGACTAAGCCAAAATTCTCTTCATCCATTCACCCCCGAGCCATATTCCAAGCATGAATGTGGGATATCATCGAACACATCAATAAACCTCATAAAGGGATTCCAGAATCCATCCACCTCAACCCATAAAACAGTGATTCCACTTCACGGTCGAAAATCACAAGACCATCATCAAATTGGTCTCCATCTAAGGCTTCCAGAGTGTTTGTTCCAACAATGGCTTCTAGGAATAGTAACACAACCCATAGCTGCCCTTGAGCTTCCAGAGAATTTGTCCAACCAAGGCTTCCAAGATTAGTAACTCAACCCACCAAGGGCTTCTAAAGCGTTTTTCCAACCAAGGCTTCTAGGACTATTAACTGAACCCAAGTTGTTATAGGGATTCTAGAGCATTTGTCCAAGCAGGGCCTCCAGGAGCTAATAACTCAACCCAAGCTAAGGAAAAATGAGAACCAACCAAAAGAAAATAATGAAAATAAACCCACAATCACCATGGTTATCCAATAAATGGCAAGGCTAGGAAATCCATTATCAATCTAGGAAAATCCTTCCTGCCAATAACAGATTAGAACCAAGAAACCACATGCATGTGCCATGCATGCCAAAACTAGTGAAGGAAACATACATGCAACTCGGTACCTATAAGAAAATCTGATGTAGCTGTTGATCCTTGTGCGTCCTTTCACTTTCTGGTTTTTCCTTTGCCTTCTTGCTCCAAGAATCCAAGTACGCCACACCCTCCAAGAGTGCTCCAAGAAAATTCCAAGTGTCCAAGAGTACGAGAGAGAGAATAATGAGAGAGAGATCCAACAATGAACTGACAAAAAGTTACTGGCTGATCCTCAGAAGCCTTTTTATGGATGAGGCCTAGATTTTCCTCATTTTTCATTATTTCCTTCATTTTCCTCCTCACATGCAACCTGTGACCTTTCACCTCCTTTTTCTCCTAATTTACATTATTTTCATAAATAAATGTACCAAAAGTGTCTTTTTTCCTTTTAATGCCCTAGCCATTGCCTTTGCCATTTTTCTTAAGAATAAACAACCAAATGAACACCCCCTTAGGATATTTTTCCTAACATTCAGCTTGGAGAAATTGTCCCATAGACCGTGGTTATTTTTTTTAACTTTTATTACATAGAATTTTCACCTGGGCTATTATAGAACCCTCTCCCCTTGGGGGACACTGTCCTCAATGTTCAATCACTCATATACCTCAACAAAATGTTGAAAGAAGACATACTTCTCATGGAGCTTTATAACACAACTCAATTTAATATTTACAATGAAAGATCTGCTCGAGAGAAAAACATCATGACAACATGACAACATACTGCATAGTGGAGCTTTATAACACAACTCATTACGGTATTTACAATGATCATTCTGCCGAGTGCCAACTCATATAACATCATAACATCATGATAACATAACCACATGATAGCATAATAACATGACACCCATATCACATAGTGGAGCTTTATAACATAGCTCGTTACATTATTTACATCCATACAAAGGTGTACATATAGCGACATCATAAAAAATATAGATACCAAAACATATGCCAAATCATATACCAAAACATATATCAAAACATATACTAAACACCATGTCTAAGCATATATCAAAACATCATATATCAAACCATCATGAACCATATATCAACCACCATAAAGCAAGTACCAAACCATCATAAAGAAAATACCAAACCACCATATCAAACTGCTTTGCCTCAACTAGAAAACAAGGATATATAGCCCGCATCTGATCCTCCATCACCCATGTAGCTTCATCGGGCCCAAAGTGCTTCCATTGCACTTTAAATTTCTCTATTTCTTGGTTTCGGAGCATGAACACCTTTTTCTGCAATATACACTGAGGCTTCGGCTAGAATTTTCCATATGGTTCCATCTGCAATAAAAACCAGTCAATTACATGATTAACATCTTTAACATACTTCTTTAGCAATGATACAAGGAAAACATCATGGACTTTCACTTTCGGAGGAAGTGCAATTCGATATGCTACTGGCCCAATCCTCTCAATGATGCAGAAGAGCCCACAAAACTGTGGTGCTAGCTTGGCACATGAGCCAATCCACAAGGAGCTCTTCTTCAGTTTGATGTGCAAGTACAGTTGTTTCCCAACTTGGAACTCCTTGAACAACTTGTTCCTATATGCATAACTCTTTTGCCTATCCTGTGTTGTCTTTAGATTATTCTTGATTACTTGCATTTCTTGTTCCATGTCTGCCAACATATCTGGTCCAATCAATACCCTGCTAACCAAAACAATCCAACTGATAGGATTGTTACAACTCCGCCCATGCAGTGCCTCAAAAGGACTCATCGTTGATGAATCTTGATAACTGTTGTTGTATGCGAACTCTACCAAGGGGAGATACTCTTCCCACTTTCATTGCTGATGCATCACATACATCCTCAACATGTCCTCGAATATCTTGTTGACCCTCTCTGTCTGTCCATATGTCCGCGGATGATAAGTTGTGCTGAAGGCCAACTCTGTGCCCAAACTTGCAAATAACCCCTTCCAAAACTTGGAAGTGAACTTCGCATCCTTATCTGACACAATATTATTCAAAACACTGTGTAGTCTAACCACATCTCTGATGAATACTTGTGCCACATCACTAGCTGAGAACATAGACTTCACCGGAATGAAGGCAACCTTTGGAAACTTCTCCACAATGACCATGATGGATTCATGCTACTTCACTATCTTTGGAAAACCTGCGATGAAGTCCATGGAAATGACCTCCCATTTCCATTTCGTAATCGTGATCGGTTGTAGCAGTCCACCTGGATGCTTACACTCTGCTTTTACTCGCTGATAATCAAAACATCTAGCCACAAATTCTACTACATCCCTCTTCAAGTTTGGCCAATAGTAAGATCTCTTCACTGTTTTCAATGTCTTCTAGTAACCTGGGTGATGTGAATATGGTTTCGTATGAAACTCCCTTAATATCACTTTCTTGAGATCACTATCATCCGACAAATATATCCTGACTCAGAACCTGACCAATCCATCTGTTGTAAGACAATATTTCAAGCCTTGTGCACCTGCACCTGAACCTATACCTTTAAATGTACATGTACCATCTCGTGTACCTGTACCTATACCATCACTTGATCCAAATTAGATCCATAAAGAATGTTTAAACAAAGACATGGTTGTACCAGGTTGGGACAAACTTGTAAAAATTCCAAAACAACGATCAAAAACACCCTGAACCAGTGGCAATGGCAGCCAGCGTGGAACGATGAGGACCTCGATCAAAGCACGTTGATCGAGGCCCATGGAGACTGTGCGAGAAGCTGAATTAGCCCCTGGGAGCCCCGAATCGGGAAACAGAGGTGGATTTTGATGTGCGATTAGCACTAATCGCACATCGCTGGGTGAAAAGGGCCGAAAGGGAGAAGCCCCGAGCACTCGGACGTGTGGGGAGCCAGAGAACCACCAGCGAAAAGCGAAAAAATGCTAAAGGACAAGGTGGGACCTGTGCTTCGAAAAATTGGTGGTATTGATTGCGGCACCCTCAAATGGTAAGTGGTTTTGGAGAAATTGGAGAGATCCCACTCAACGATCGACGCATGGCAAGCGGAGGAGCAAGAAAACCGCCACTAATCGCGCGCTAACAATCGAGCAAGTCAACCGCGTGGGACGAGCGAACGACGTCAGATCTAGAGGCCCCAGATTAGACGACTGAGATCGCGCCCGTTGGGGGAAGAGGAATCGACGAAGGAATGAGTTGCGATTTAGAAGGATTTGAAGTCCGTTTTAACCGCCGCGGTGTAGGAAGACTTCAGCCACGATGTAACCGAAGAATTGAACCAACGAAGCTAGCTGGTGCATTATAAGAGGACATGTGGCCACTCCCTGTGTGCTGATGATCACGCCGAGCCAGGGAACTCCAAGCGCAGCTACAGAAGGCGATTCGACAGAGGCGGAAGAGGAACTGAACAGAGATGGAATGAATGGCTTAAAGCCATGAAAAAGGACAAAATATAAAAAGACAGTCAGTCATAGAGAGAGACAGGGGAACCAGAATCCAGAGAGGAGGTTGGAACATAGGGGAAAAGACAGTGAAGTAAAAGCAAAAGAAGGACAGAGGGCCGAGCTGACCAAAGGCAGTGTCGAGCACCAGAGAGCTTGAGGGATTCAAGCCATCCTAGAGAGGATCTGTCCACACTGAGCACCACATTGGGCTCTTTCCATTGTAGACCATAAGGTCACAAAGCTAGTAGGCAAACGAGTCTGTGCACTGCAGTGGCTTGGGGAATCCAAGAACCACCCTACCAAGCAAATCTGTTTCAGGTGACTCATATTGAGCTCCTACATTGTAATTCTCTGCTTGAAACACAATAAAATAAGGCCACCACTGAAGCTGGACCGGAGATGTAGCCCTAGAGAATAGGGTGAACTCCTTATTAATTTCTTGTGTTTGTATTTGCTTACTGTATTTCTCTGCTGTCTTTCCATTCAAGCGTCTGTGTACTGGCAATCTGATCGATATGTTGCTTAAACAACATAGACACACACACACCAACATATGAGTCTGTAATACCTTCATTTAAATAATCTTTAACTGAGGTCACTCATAGCGTGTTTATTAGATCAAGTGGTATCATAGCTCTAGGCTGTAAGGTTGGACAAGCTTGTGTTGGTTTAGCTGTTGAATTCTCACTAGATCAAAGCTCAAATTAGGAGAAGGAAAGTTGGTCAAAACTAATCTTGAAATTGTGAGAGTCTATCCTCGGAAGACAATGTCAGAGGAAGGTTCTATGGGGCCAGATCCTTAATTCATAGAGAGTTTCCTAGCTATAAATTCTATGGTAAAAGAAATGTATAGGGACTTTAGAAAGCTTCAGGATGAAGATTCATCAGGTTCTAAACAAGATAAAGAAGAAGATGAGTCTCATTCCCATGTCCACTCAAAAGGAAAAGGGAAAGGGGAAAGCTTTCTCACACCTCCTAATAGTCATGTGCATAATAAGAAAGGATCTTTGATCAAGCTAGATGTTAAATTTGATTTGCCTATATATGATGGAGAGTTAAATGCTGAAAAGTTGGATAATTGGATTAGACAAATTGATGTGTATTACAAAGTGCAAAACATCGACTCAGACAAGAGCAAAATTCAGTTGGCAAGCCTATGCCTAGGAGGCACTGCCTTGGTTTGGTGGGAAGGTAGAACCCAAGCTGACATGAAGAGACATGGGAAGACTATCTCTGTCTGGAGTGACTTTGTTTCTGCAATCAAGAAGTAGTTTTATCCATTGGCCTACATGCAACAAGTCATGATGAGTTGGCAAACTCTTCAGCAGTTGAAAGGGCAAAGTGTGCAAGGGTACACTCAAAAATTTAGAAAGAGAGCATTGATTCTAGGGATCTCATTAGACTCACCAAAAACTCTTTTGAAGTATATTGGTGGTCTACACAGCTACATGAGGCATACCATCCTCATGTTTAATCCCACTAGTATGGATGAGGTATCTGTACAAGCTACTCATCTAGAAGCTAGAGGAAAGAATGGAAATCCAGAAGTTGGGGGGCCATCCCAACCCATTGCAAGCAAGAGCAAGGAGAAAAGAAAGCAAAAGTGGAAAGCAAGGAAGGCTAACACTGCATAGAAAGGCAAAGCTTCATGCACTCACTATAAAAAGGGAGAGGCATGATGATGAGCACTGTTGGATTCTGCATCCAGAGCTGAGACCTAAGAAGTCTGAAGGCAAGAAGAAGAAGACTGCTGCAACTATTCAGAAAGATTTGGGGTCAGACTCGGGAGATCAAACAATCATTGCAGCCACAGGTATAAAAGGTAAGAATTCTGAAGCATCTACTAGTAATTCTACTCAAACTATTATTGATGAAGAACATGAGAGGAAAAGACATGAGCTTTTCCATATTCGAGTTATTTCCAAACATCAAAAGATTGATACTTTGTTTGATAGTGGCTCACAAGTAAATTTAGTTTCTGAAGCAATTGTAAAGAAATTGGGATTAGCAACTACACCTCACAAGAAACCATACCCATTAGGATGGTTGAATGATAAAGCACAACTACAAGTGACTAGACAGTGCAAACTCAAGTTTTCTTTTGGGCCAACATTTGTAGATGAGGTTGAGTTAGACATAATTCCTTTGGATATATGTGGAATTGTTTTAGGAACTCCTTACTTGTATGATAGAAAAGCTATTTTCTATAGAGATGAGAACAAGTATCTACTTGTTAAAGATGGAATCGTATACTTTGTAAGAGCTCACAAGCTCAAGAATAATTATACTTTCATAAATTCTAGGCAGATGAAAAGAATGATAAATTCATGCAAACAGTTCTTCCTAATGGTTGTAAAGGAAAAGAAACCTGATAAAACCAATGTATTTGAGGGCTATAATGCTCACCAACAAGCTGATATAGAAAAGATTGTTTCAGAGTATGATGCCCTGTTTCAGGAACCTAAAGGTCTGCCACCCAAAAAGGAAAGAGTACATGATATTATTTTGCAGCAAGATGTTCCATTTCCTAACATTGGGATGTACAGTTTGTCTGCTTTAGAGAATGATGAAATCAAGAAGCAGGTGCAGGAGTTGCTCGAGAAGGGGTTCATCAGGCCTAACACGTCACCATGTGGGTCACCAATCATTTTAGTGAGAAAGAAAGATGGCTCGTGGAGAATGTGCATTGACTACCGAGCACTGAATAAGATAACAATAAAAAATCGTTATCCCCTTCCTTGCATAGATGATCTTTTAGATAAATTGAAGGAAGTTGTTTATTTCACCAAGCTGGATTTGCACAGTGGATACCATCAGGTCAGAGTTGCAGAGCAAGATGCATGGAAGACTACTTTCAAGACAAAGCAGGGATTGTATGAGTG
>APFE031405348.1:141419-157514 GCA_000404065.3 Pinus taeda | reverse complement strand
AGGCTCTGATTATGTTATGACCCCTTAGACTCCTATATATAGAGAGGAGGTATTTTCATTTGAATCATCCAAGAATTGCTCATTTATGTAATGTAAAGGAGGTTGCCCCCTCGAAGAGGCTGAAATCTAAGGCGTTGATCTATCTTTTCTATCTTTTCTTGAGCTGGTTCATAACAAAGGTGGGGGGTTTTGGCTAGAGCGAGAAGCAATTTTAGGAAATATCTTAGCTTCCATGTTCTTTAACTCCTTATTATACATAATATATTTAGTTATAGCTATGATTTTGATAGGGGAGAGATTAATTTTAATAATGAGGATAGGACATGGAGTATTTCTTTTAAACTTGAGATAGGTTATAAAATACTTTTTGGATTTATTATATCTTCCTCAATGGCTCTCTGGAGATATTGCAACCCCAAACTTCACATCCATATAAAAAAATAGGAGTGATGAAAGCCTCAAATAGGAGTTTTTTAATTCCATATCTAAATATTTGTTGGCTTAAAATTGTTTTCATACCCATAATAAGATTTTCATTCTTCATTTATCCTTTCATTAATACTATAATTCCAAATGAGCTTGTGATGGATATTGATTCCAATACATATGTACGAAGGAGTTTCCTCCAAATAGTTGTTATCATTTATGAAAGTATCGTTGTGATATTTCTAAATTTAATTATCTTGACTTTAGATTTGTTAGTATTAATAGTCATAACCATGTTGGAGTAAAAAAATTGGGGGATTCTTAGTTTCTTTCCAAAATTATAACGGACCTTCCCAATTAATTACAATATTTTTAGCATAAAGTAAAAAATTTATATCTATACTAGTGAGTGTGGGGCCAACAATATTGTGATGCCCCTATGGTTCTACTTATTAAACATTGACTATTTTGAGACATTGAACTATTATTGGATTGAATGACTATGGAAGCCATGATGAGAAATATGTGATGATGTAATTATTTTATTTTTTATTATTAAATTAATAAATAAATTGTTCGAGATATTCATAAAAAAACACTGGAGTTTTAGAAGACTTCTTGCTAGCTTATGAAAATATGTTGGTGGTTAATTCCACATGATGGACCTTTCCTAAAAGTCTCCTAAAAAATCCCTAGGAAAAAATAATTAAAAATATTAACAAAATGGGAGAGAAATATTATGTTAAATACTTAGTTGGATAGAAATACTAAGGGGGGTAGAATAAAGCATTGCGGGGAATAAAGGCGTGCTTTAAAGAAAAGAAAAACAAAAAAAATGGCCTACGAAAAAATGTAGGTAAACCTTAAAGCATAAAGTTGCTAAAAATATGATACGAAGAAATCTAAAAAATGAAAACCCACATATGAATCAAAATGGTTGTTGATTCCAGAGGGAAAGAATATATTAGCTCAAGGGGAATTAACATAGGCAATTCATGGTTAGGTGGAACAAGATCAGTGCTTGAATATTTCCCAAGGGTTGGTTTGTGGTTAGATTGAAATTCTGTCGGTTTACCTTATGTTTTAGTTCTAAGTTATTTACTACTATGAGATATTAGAACATGATGGGAAAATTATGGTTGAAGTCTGCGTACAAGAAGTACTGTGAATATTTATTTTAATAACTTATGATAAATCACAATAGATTACATGCATGTAGATATGAGGTTATTAATAGAGTAAAGATCTGAATATATGACTTTATTATTCAATCATATTATTATTCTCTCAATCATATTATGATTCTATGTATTGTATCTATATGTATGTATGAAAGAAAGGATAGTGAATAGAGAATTGTTAGAGGTAAATAAACTTGTGGATTGGAACTTGTGATAAAAAATAAAAGATTGATTAATTCATGGAATCTTTATCTAATTAGATGGAGTTATTTTAGCCAATTGTATTACAATTATGATGATTTTTAATTGCAAAAGAGATAAAATTGTATGCTGTATGAAAACCAAGGATGTAAAGATAATGATAGAATAATCTACGAAAAAGTCTCTTAAGGCTATTTAATATAGTTCTAGTCATGATTTGGTATGAAGACGCTGATATGAAGAAGTCTCTTAAAGTTATTTAATATAGTTCTAGTCATTATTTCATACCACGGTATGTTTTATTCAATTATGGTCACTAGAGAACATGTATGTTTATGAAGCTATAGGAATTTATGTTCTTTTTAATATGAAATACCTTCTATTTGTAAGTCTAGCTACAAGGGTGTATAATAGAAAGAATAACTCGATTGAAATCTATCAACTATAACATGAAGATTAAAGGGACTTGTCTTCCCTAGTTTGACCCATTGATATGATTAACTATAACATGAAGATTAAAGGGACTTGTCTCCCCTAGTTTGACCAGTTAGTATGGTTGAACAAGCAAATGAGTTTAATAACTCCTTGATGATTATTAAACTAGAAATAAATTCTTTATATATATTTTGGTTGCTCCTTATAAATTATTGAAGGGAGACCACTTTAAATTGTTATCAAGAAGCTAATTGCTCTCAACCATAGCAGAAAGGAATAGATATATTCAAATTGGAATGATACAAGTTCGACCTTAAGCATATATAGATATTAATCTAAAATATTTCACCTTGAATAAAATGGTGAAAAATCTATGTAATAATTCCTTAAAGTTCGATATTAATATAGTCCAAGTTGAATTCCACTGGACAAGAGTTACATGGAAAAGATATAACACAGGTTCGCCTCACGACTAAACAAAACATATGTACATAGTGCAGTCAAATAACTAGCAATTGCTCCAAAAAGTGCAAAGAGACACCGATAAAATTATAAGATTGTTAAATTAAAAACATTGTACTTGTAACAAGGCATAAAAATTCAGTATTTTTTATTCACTGTTATCTTCCACCTTTCATCGTAGTAGATCATATATCACTTTACTAAAAATGATAATGCAAAATAACACATAAAAAATTTCAAAATTTTCATCTATCACCTTGATGAACTTCTGGATATCTAGTACAATACGAACATAATTTGTCGTGCTTTGACTATAATTATTGAGTAAACAAGTATTGCCACATCACCTAAATTTAATTTATATGTAAGTTTATTCCTGCAAGTTTGTCCTTGCAACCGATTTTGTAGCCGATTAAATTCCAAGAAATGTTTTGTCACTGATATTGGTTTTGTAGTTCATGATGAGGATCCCCTTTCTAGTAGTGTTAATTAGTTTAATCATTAACCATGTGATCAATCGCATGTAGTAGCCCAGTAAATTGTAGCATGTTGTTTTTTGGAGTAGCTTGTGTCATGCTACTATAAATTACTTTATAGACTCATTATGGAAGAAAATGATTTCACTAATTATTTCAATACAGGTTCTTATCATAGACTTTTTTCATATAAAGCCAAGTACAATGATACCAAAAGTTCATGAAAGGTGCTTGATATATCATCCCTACCAGATTATTACACTTAGAGAAGTGAGGTGCAATCCTCCTAATTATTACACTTGGAAAAAAAATGAGGTGCAATCCTCCTAATTATTACACTTAGAAAAAAAATGAGGTGCAATCCTCCTAATTATTACACTTACAAAAAAAATGAGATGCAATCCTCATAGAGGGGTGGGAATTGCAAGGTGCATTTTACATCCAAGAAAGGTTGAGATGGGGGTGATGAATTAAGTCATGTATGTGTGTATCCAAACTATGAATTGAATGCATTGAATATTGTCATAGTCCCATCACCCATCTAAACTGGGGTATGATATGTGGCATTAGGTTGTGAAACTCAACGATGCCTATCTTGAGTTCACACAAATATTTGGTGAACTGGGATATGATATGTGGCATGTGGCATGTGGGGTATGATATGTGGCATGAGGTTGTGAAACTCGATGATGCCTATCTTAAGTTCACACAAATAGTTGGTGAACTGGGGTATTGATTTGTGGCATGAGGTTGTAAAACTCAACGATGCCTATCTTGAGTTCACACAAATAGTTGGTGAACTGGGGTATGATTTGTGGCATGAGGTTGTAGAATTCAACGATGCCTATCTTGAGTTCACACAAATAGTTGGTGTATCAAATATTGGAACTCGCGAGGATGAGACGCATATTAGTGCTAATTCTAGTCCTATAATTCTAAGCAAAAATGAGCAATATTAGTGTCTATGTTTTCCCGAACCAGAACTAGGGTAAAATGAGTATGAGTAGTTTTTTATATTTATATTTATTTTGAATTTGATGAGGATTAAAATGAGTATGAGTAGTTTTTTATATTTATATTTATTTTTATTTGGTAGCAACCAAAGACAATCCTGGAAAAGTTGGGGTAGGGGAAGTAATCAGACACCATGAAGGCGGATTGAGGAAATTTCACTCACAAAATAGGCCATAGAACAAGAAACTAAGCAGAAAGGATAGGCCTTACCAATTTGCAGAGAAAACATGTGTTACGATAGTGACCCTGCATCTGATTCTCTAAAATGCAGAAGTTGATTCTCCTCAGATCTTGGAATACTTCAATGTCTCCTTCAGTCTTGAGGTGGCTTTCAAAATGGAATATATAGAATTCGAGAAATCCTCCATAGGTGGTCATTAAGAGAATAATTGATTTTGGATGTTGACAATGTTTTGGCAGCTACAAGTTTGTAAAGAAAACAAGTGTCACGATAGTGACCCTGCATCTAATTCTCTAAAATGCACAAGTACCATGACTAAATAATAGTAACCCAAATGACATATTTTATAGAGCAAGGTTCCAACCCGAGAAAACAATGTACAATTGAAAATTTTCACAACTTTAAGATACCATGACTAAATAACAGTAAACCAGATGACATATTTTATAGAGCAAGGTAGACGGTGCTATTGATAGGGTGGAGAGGGAGGGTTGTGATATGTTTATATTTTAATGGAAATATATATTTGTTTGTGTAATAATGACATGCCAAAATACAGACTTGTCAAATTATAAACGGCCAAAAGGCTGGTGGAAGAAAGACCTTAAAGACCTTAACCAAGATAGATTGACAAGATATCACACCCTCACATATGGAATTTCTTTCTCCTCTGAATTATTTTTCCAGTTTCTAGAATCAGCTAGAACTCCAACGTGTAACTCGGCTCTTAGGTGGCATTACATCCATAAAAAATCAGCTAGAGCTTCAACGTGTAACTTGGCTCTTAGGATGGCATTCCATCTATATGTGAACTCATATTAGATCCCTATGTATAATCCCATTGGCATGTAGACAGTCCATTTCTTGTGCAATGTCAACTGCAAAAATTATTGCAACATGGAGATCAATTCAATGTAAACTCATCATGTACTTCCAAAGTGACATGCTTGGAAGCAGTTCGGTAACTAATGCCTTCGCTGGATCCTCGCATGCTCCAATGAACTGCGGTCACAAATACATGTTCGATTACTGCTGATTTCTTGAACCACACCTGAACTAAAAAGCATCTATAAGTCATGCAAAAGCAAATAAAAAACAAACTACCATGACAACATAATTAACTTGTGTGTCAAGTGAACGGAAAGATTAGGGAAGGAAATAAATTGAAAGCTGCACAAATGAAGCTATCCTATTAAATTCTGAATGCAGAAGCTCATATCAATGTTGGAAAGCAATATTATAAAATTTCATTTTGAATTCAATCTGTTGAGATTTAGGTCTCAAACCTTCTTGTCATCCCATTATAGTTCTCAGCGTTGGCGTTGCACTACTCATTTGATGAATGGCTCTACAAAGAATTTGCTAGCAAATTCCAAAATTTTCATGTTGCCAACCTGGCCTTATTATACCGGTGCGGTTGACAGAGGGCTGAAATGCCTACTGGTGTTACATTCTCAATGTATCCCGACAAACCCGAATGGCATGTCATAAAGTGTTAATTTTAGGCAACAATGGTATGTTCTATGCTTTAGAGAAATTTTACTTCAATTTGTTTATTAGCCCAATATCAATATCCAGATTAGCAATCACATCAACATAATAGTAAAATGCAGATAAAGCATAAACATAAACAGTAGAAGACAAGCCAAGACAAGAGGACACAAGATGTGGCACCAGCGAAGGACAAACTCCAATGTGGGGAAACCCTTGATCAATTCTTCTTATAGTCTTCAATAGTTCAGCAAAGAGAGAGATAGTACAATTTACAAATCTAATAATTTATAATAGCAGCAAAAGAGCCCTAACCAGAAAAGTCAATGCTGGTCAACAGGGCAGATTTGACCCTCAGCAATTTGGTCAACTTCAGTCAACTTTGGCATCCAAACAGCAAGATGAATCAGCCCTCAAAACAGTCCAAAATCAGCCCAGTCAAAATCTGGGCAAACAGTGAACATGCGGTCTGCCCTAGTTGTAGTCAACGCTGGTCAAAGTCAACATTTAGCCTCAATTTCTATGCCCAAAAATGTGGCCTGCTGGGACAGTTCCTCCACCAAAAATCACAGTCAAAGATGGTCAATGCAGCCCAAAAACAGTTTCTGAAATTCGGTCAAACCTGGTCAACGCCCAGAACAGAAATATTTGCTTTCCTTTCCTTTGCACATGTGGAAAGAGACACTGCTAGAAATCCATACCCAATCAATGAGGGGAGAGAGAGATGTGTGAAAATGAGTGTGTCCAAATGAAGCTAAGGCATCATGTATTTGTAGCAAACGTTGAAGATGAATAGACGTGACCGTTGGGCTTCTGAGCCTACATAAGTTTGTTGGCAGACCTTGACAATTTGTCCATAATCAAAATAAATTCATAACTTCATTTTTACATATCAGAATCGGATGATCTTTAGATCAATCCTACACCTCTCCGAGAGAGGAATCCAAAAAACAAATATCAGTTGTCATAAATAAGAAGACCCATGTGGAGTTTAGCCCTAGTTGCCAATTTTAACACTCGCTCTCAACTAGGGAGAACTCCATCTGCTATTCCATCTACCAATTTGTATTATCTCTACCATTAATGCACTATTCTATTGAACTATGAAGAAGAAGAAGTGATCGAGAATGTATCATACCATTCTCTACTGACTCGAAGTCAATCCCAAATAAAAGAGAGTATCTCATACCACTCTTACTGACCTGAAGTCAGTGCCAATCAAAATAGTGTCTCATACGACTCTCACTGATCCGAAATTAGTTCTCATTAAGCCCAGATCAATATTGGTCATCCTAGCATAGGGAGTACGATAGTACATGATGCATCCATCGATAGTACTACAGTTCATATCCTCATTTCCCTATTCATTGGCCAAATGAGAGGTACTTCCCATGAGTCCCAGACTGCATGGGTAAGATGTCTCAGTAGAAGGATGAACACTCATCCTGCCTACATGTCGCCAAGGGGTATCACAGGGGAAGGCTAAACCACTCACCCTGTACACAACAAACTCACCCTATGGTTGCTCATCGCTCTAAGAAGTACCCCAAGCCACCCGAAGCTCCCAAATCTCAATGTCCATCTCATATAGGACCCTCATAAGAGGGTCTCTCCACAACTCCAAGTCGTTCTCAGAAGGCCAAGAATTTGACCTTCCCCAGGGAATTTGTCAGAATATCGGCACCCTGCTTATCAGTCCCAATGTGATGGAGCCTTATTGCTCCTCGTTGTACCATGTCCCAGATAAAGTGGTCCCTAATATCTATATGCTTCGAGTGATCATGAAACATGGGATTCTCTGATAGTCAGATCCCACTCTGGTTGTCATAGAGGATCACGGTGGTATCCAACACATGTCCAAATAGCTCACTGAAGAGCTTTATCAACCAGACAACTTCACAAGAGGCCATACTAGCAGCTATGTATTCAGGCTTGGCGGTGCTCAAGGCAACTGATTTTTACTTCTTTCTCATCCAAGATATTGAAGCAGAACCCGAAGAAAAACAACATCCAAAAGTGCTCTTGCGATACACCAACCATGCAGCCTCACATTTCTGGTAGTGTATCTCAGTCCATGAGTGATTGTGCTTTGAAGGTATCTCAGAAGATTCTTGTCGGAAATACAATGTATATGATGAGGCTCAACCATGTATTGGCTCAATGTGTTAACTGCAAAGCATATCTCCGGACGAGAGTTCACCGAGAACATCAGTGCTCCTATGAGTTGACAATACTCAGAAGCATTTCCCAATTCAGGTCCAGCAGCACTACCACAACTTCTTAAAGTTAAGTTCCATCGGAGTAGTCACAGACTTGCAGTCCACCATCACAAATCTTTCTAATATCACAACATATCTTCCTTGGGAGAGGAAAATTTCACCTGGCTTTTGGCAGACCTCCAACCCTAGGAAATAGTGCATCGATCCTAGGTCGTTCATCTCAAATTTAGAAGCCAACTCCCTCTTACATTTGTGAATGAGAGGGGTTTCACCTGTCAAAAAGAGGTCATCCACATAAAGTACCAAAATGAGAGGTTTATTATTTTCAACCTTAAAGTAATGGTTCGGATTAGCTTCACTTCTAGTGAACCCCAACTTCATCAAATAGCTATCAATCCTCTTATACCAAGCCCGGGGTGCTTGATTCAACCCATAGAGAGATTTCTTCAACCTGCATACATGAGATTCTCGATCATGAACTTCAAATCCCTCCCTCGGGTTGTTCCACATAGACTTCCTCTTTAATCAAACCATGCAAGAAGGTCATCTTGACATCCATGATTCCATCTGATGTAGATTCCATCCTTGAGACGCAGAGAGGGGTATGATCGAGCGGATGGTGGTGTATCGGGCAGCAAGGGCAAATATTTCATCGTAATCTACACCTTCCTTTTGAGAGAAGCCTTGAGCAACAAAGCGAGTCTTGAACTTTTCTGCACTTCCATCAGCTCCATGCTTGATTTTGTAGAGCCACTTACTTAGAGGTGACAATTGATTTGTCCTGGAGTCTAGGAACTACATCCCAGACATCATTCTTCATAATTGACTCATATTATTCATTCATTGCGTCCTTCCATACTTGTAGCTTCATGGCTTGAATGATGAAGGCTCATTTTGAATGATAGTGCTCATGGCCATTAAATATCCTTGATACTTTTTTCAGCTTCTTGCTTTCACGAAAAGTCCCCCTTGGTGCAATGTGTCTCTCTGCATCTTCGAGGATCGGCTTGGGGTCTCCTCTTGGAGGAGGAAGGCTCATGAGGAGGAGGATCAATATGATCCATAGGTTCGTCAACATTAGGCATCATTTCATCGTATTTTTCACCCTAATTTCCGGTGTCAGCTTCTTTGTCCTTCCTTAGGATAAGAAGGTTGTTGATCTTCCTAAGGGCCATATCTTCGTCGAATTCTAATTCACTTAGAATTTTCACTATAGCCCACAAAGATTCATTTTTTCCCAAACGCACCCAAATTGCTTATTTTCTCTTTTGGCGCATGAAAATATACGAGGCTTCCAAAAATTCTAAAATGAGAGACATCGGGTTTCTTACCAGTGAACATTTCTTCAAGAGTCTTGGAGTCCAATGCTTGATGAGAGCATCAGTTTTGAACATACATGGCAGTATTTTCAGCTTCAGCCCATAGAACCTTCGGAAGTCCTTGATCATGACGCATGGCACGAATAGCTTCTACAATAGAGCGATTCTTCCTTTCAACCACACCATTCTGCTCGGGAGTGTATGGCGTTGTAGTCTCCCTCTTAATGCCAGCTTCTCTGCAATAATCTCGGAATTCATTGGATTCGTACTTGGTCCCATTATCAGTCCTCAATATCTTGATTTTCTTCTCGAATTGGTTTTCGATCAAGGCTTTGAAGTGTCGGAACTAGGTGAACACTTCATCCTTCTTCTTTAAGAAGTAGATCCAGGTCTTGCGAGAATAATCATCCATAAAGGTGAGATAATATAAGTATCCTCCCAAAGAGTTTACGGGCATCATACCAGATATGTCGGAGTGGATCAATTGCAATATATTTGTGGTCTTTCTATTACTTGAGGGGAATTGTCCCCTTGTAAGTTTTCCTTCGACACATCCCACACATACACTTTCATGCTCTACTTTGAACTCAAGCATACCTATCACCACCTACCTTACATCGAGAAGGACCTTATAATGAAGATGGGCAAACCTCCAGTGCCATAGTTCAGATTGTAGAGATGTGTGGCAAGACATGGCTCCCAATGGACTTCCTCCAACTTGATACAAAGTGTCAACCCTGAACCCAGGAGTAAAAGCATCTTTAAAATTTCTTTTCCAAACATGTACCTTTCCATCAATAAAAGCCACCTTGAATCCTTTATCTTCCATCATTGAAATGGACATCGGGTTCTTCTTGAGATCGGGTACATATAGTACTTCTTGCAAATGAATAGTGTTACATTGAATCAAATGAAGGGTAACATTCCCTACTCCCTTCATGGGATAGGTGGCATCGTCTCCAAGGATGGTCTCCAAGTATGTCTCCTTTTATATCACATTAGAGAGGACTTCCTTATATCCGATGAAGTGCCTTGAGGCACCACTATCAATCAACCAATTTCCCAAAGTGTCCGAGGGAGAGGCAGTGGAGAGGGTTGATATAAGATAGTACTATTTTTGCTTATTGTTAACAATATTTGATTCTTCACAACTGGAGTTCCTTGATTTCTTGGAGGGTCGATCATTTCCTTGATGTCCTCATTCCTTTTTCCCTTGCCATTGGACCTGCCATTCCTTTGATCGTTGTTGTTGAAGTTGCCCCTAGAATGATTGTGATTATCAACATGCGATGTGTCCCTTCTATTTGAACACTCCCTTGCATAGTGGCCAAACTTATTGCAAATAAAGCATCTTCCATTTTTGAATCTCGGTCTTCCTTGACTTGGCTTCTTTGAACCTGCATTATTCTTTCTCTTGGCATGAGCGAAGAATGCAATGAGGTTGCTTCTATTAGAAGGCACTTTTTGCTCCACCATTCTTGTTTCTTCTTGAACACATCTCGACATCAATTCTTCAAACCCTGGAATTCGATCATTGTTGAGTATAGTGGTTCTAAATACATACCACTCATGTGGAATTCCTCCAAGGGTGGTGAGAGTAAGTTCCTTGTCAGGAATGACTTCTCCAATCGAGAGTAGATCATTCTTGATCTCAGTAATCCTCAAGAAATAGGATTGAATGTCCTTGTCCTTGCCCTTCTTAATATCCTTCAACTTATTCTTGAGAAATAGAATTTGATTAGCATTACTAACCTTGAACATGTTGACCAACCTATCATAGATCTCCTTGGAAGTCTTCAATTCGGAGATATAGGCCACTGGATGCTTATCAATGGAATCCCTGATAATATTCTTCGCTTTGACTTCATCCCTATTGTACTTGGTCTTCGCGGCAGCCAATGCATTTAAAGGAAGTTCAGGGATTTTACCCTGCACATAATCCATCACTTCTTTTTCTTCCAAGGTCAAATCAAGAGACATCTTCCATCCATGATAATCAGATTTATCATGGAGCTTGTCTTCAGTCAGGGAGTAGGATGAGGAAACCATTGAACCTTTTGTCCTTGTCCAGCTGCCTTCGGTGATTGCTCTCACTCTTGCTTGGGCTTTGTCTTCACCTCAGCTCTGATTCCATGTTAATTTTAGGCAATAATGGTAACTTCTATGATTTAGAGCAATTTTACTTCAATTTCTTTATTAGCCCAATATTAATATCCAGATTAGCAATCACATCAACATGACAGTAAAATGCAGATAGAACATAAATATAAACATAAACAGTAGAACACAAGCCAAGACAAGAGGACACAAGATGTGGCACCAACCAGAGACAAACCCCAATGTGAGGAAACCCTTGATCAATTCTTCTTATAGTCTTCAATAGTTCAGCAGAGAGAGAGATAGTACAAATTACAAATCTAATAATCTATAATAGCAGCAAAAGAGCCCTAACCAGAAAAATCAATGCTAGTCAACAGGGTAGATTTGACCCTCAACAATTTGGACAACTTCAATCAACTTTGGCCTCCCAATAGCAAGATGAATCAACCCTCAAAACAATCCAAAATCAGCCTAGTAAAAATCTGGTCAAACAGTCAACCTGCAGTCAGCCCTAGCTAAAGTCAACGATGGTCAAAGTCAACGTTTAGCCTCGATTTCTGTGCCCAAAAATGTGGCCTACTAGGACAAAGTTCCTCCACCAAAAATTGCAATCAAAGATGGTCATTGCAACCTAAAAACAGTTTCTGAAATTAGGTCAAACTTGGTCAACGCCCAAAACATAAAATTTGCCTTCCTTTCCTTCGCATGTGTGGAGAGAGAGACTGCCAAAAATCCGTACCCAATCAATGTGGAGAGAAAGAGATGTGTGAAGATGAGTGTGTCCAAATGAGGCTAAGGCATCATGTTAATTATGGTATGTTCTATGCTTAAGAGAAATTTACTTCAATTCTTCGTATTAGCCCAATGTCAATTTCCAGTATAGCAATCACATTAACATGAAAGTAAAATGTCGATAGAACATAAATGAAAACAACAGAAGACAAACCAAGACAAAAGACATAAGATGTGGCGCTAGCCAGGGACAAAATGCGGGGAAACCCTTTGATCAAGTCTTCTATATTCTTCAATAATTCAGCAGAGAGAGAGAGAGATAGTACAATATCACAAATCTATGATTTACAACAACAATAATGAAACCCTTAAGCAACAATAGTAAAGGTGATCAATCAGCTCCCAAAATGTCCTCAAGACAACCTAGGATAACTCGGTCTCCAATAGCAGTAATGGCAGCCCAAAACAGTCAATGTAAGATGGTCAAAACAACAGTGAATGCTACATCATACCGCAACCAACACTAACCAGTCAAGGTTGTCATAAATATGCCCTCCAACAAGTCAACGCAGGTTGTCCCGAGCCTAAGAGAGTCTACCCACCCAAAGCCACAGTCAATGGAGGCAATACGCTGGTCAACACAGGCCTAAATCACCCCAAACAAGATTGTTGCACCTTCCTGCATCCTTGCTACTCTAACTGCATCCTCTCACAATGATGCCCTAGCTGTGTCCTCTTTCCCACGTGAGAGTTGCGTCCTCTTTCCTTTGTATACCCAAGAGAGAAGAAGAGAGAAGAGGTGTAAGGATGAGATGAGTGATCTAACGCCTCAAGGTATCCTCTATTTATATCCCACGTTGAGATTTAGCTGGGGGCGTGCAAAACAACTTTACCAGTTGGTCGACCTTGACAAATTGTCAAGAAATACAAATAAATTCATATCTCCACGAATGCATGTCAGAATCGGATGATCGTTAGATTAATCCTACACCTCTCGACAAGAGGAATCCAAGAAAAATATCAGGTGCCATAAATAAGATGACCCACATGGAGTTTGGCCCTAGTTTCCAATTTTAACACTCCCACTCAACTAGGGAGAACTCCATCTGCTAATCCATATGACCGTTGGTACTATCTCTGCCATCGAAGCACTGCTCTGCACTGCTCAACTCAGCTCTGCTCTGCTCTAGTGAACTATGAAGAAGAAGAAATGATTGAGAATGTATCATACCATCCTCTACTGACCTAAAGTCAGACCCAGATAAAAGAGTGTCCAATAGCACTCTTACTGACCCAAAGTCAGTTCCAAAAGAGAGTGAGTTATATCACTCTTACTAACCCAAAGTCAGTTCCAATTGATCCTAGATCAATGTCATCCTAGCATAGGGAATACGGTAGATACACGATGCGTCCATCGGTACTACAATGGTCCCTATCCTCATTTCCCTACTCATTGGCTAGATGAGAGGTACTTCCCATGAGTCTCACACTGCATGGGTAGGATGTCTCGGCAGGAGAAGAATGAACCACTCATCCTGCCTACATGTCGCCACGGAGTATCACAGAGGAAGGTTGAATCATTCACCCTGTACATAGCACACCACTAGGGGAGGGTGAGTCACCCTATGGTCGCTCATCGCTCCAAGAGGTACCCCAAGCCCCCCAGAACTCCTAAAGCTCACTATATACATCACACAGGACCCTCATAAGAGGGTCTCTCCACGACTCCTAGTCGTTCTCGGAAAGTCAAGAATTTGACCTTTCCTAGGGGACTTTGTCAGAATGTCGGAAACCTACTCATTAGTCCCAATATGATGGAGCCTTATTGCTCCTCATTGTACCATATCTCGGATAAAGTGGTACCTGATATCGATGTGCTTGGAGCGATCATGAAATATGGGATTCTGTGATAAATGAATCCCACTCTGGTTTTCGCAGAGGATCACAGTAGTATCTAGTGTATGTCCAAACAGCTCACTAAAGAGATTCCTCAACCAGACAGCCTCACAGGAGGCCATACTCGTAGCAATGTACTCTGCCTCGGTGCTCAAAGCCACTGACTTATGCTTCCTACTCATCCAAGATATCGAGGCAGAATCCAAAGAGAAACATTACCCAAAAGTGCTCTTTCGGTCCACCACACTGCCTGCCCAATCAACATCAGAATATCCATGTAGCCTCACATCTCTGGCAGTGTATCTCAACCCATGAGTGATTGTGCCCCGAAGATATATTAGAAGATTCTTGGCACCAATCCAATGTGAGTGATGCGACTCAACCATATATTGGCTCAATGTGTTGACTGCAACAGATATATCCAGACAAGAGTTCACCAAGAACATCAATGCTCCTATGAGTTGATGATACTCAAAAGCATTACCCAATACACGTCCGACAACACTACCGCATAACTTCTTGAAGTTAAGTTCCATCAGGGTAGTCAGAGACTTGCAGTCCACCATTACAAATCTCTCCAATATCTTCACCAAGTTTTTTCCTTGAGATAGGAAAATTTCTCCTGGCTTTTGCCAGACTTCTAACCCTAGGAAATAGTGCATCAGTCCTAGGTCTTTCATCTCAAATTTGGAAGCCAACTCTCTCTTACATTTGTGAATGAAAGGGTCTGCACCTGTCAAAAAGAAGTCGTCAACATACAACACCAGTATGAGAGGCTTATCATCCTCAACCTCAAAGTAAAGGTTTGGATCGGCTTCACTCGCCGTGAATCCCAACTTCATCAAGTAGCTATCAATCCTCTCATACCAAGCTCGGGGTGCTTGCTTTAGCCCATAGAGAGCTTTCTTTAACCTGCATATGTGAGATTCCTGATTATGAATCTCAAACCCCTTGGGTTGTTCCACATAGACTTCTTCATTAATCGAACCATGCAAGAACGCAATCTTAACATCCATCTTATGTAGGTTCCATCCTTGCGAAGCGACAAGGGCTATGATCAAGCAGATGGTGGTGTACCGGGCAATCAGGTGCAAATATCTCATCATAATCTACACCTTCCTTTTGAGATAAGCCTTAGGCAACAAAGCGAGCCTTATACTTTTCAACATTCCCATCGGCTCCATGCTTTATATTGTAAAGCCACTTTGAGGTGACAATTGTTTTGTCCTGGGGTCTAGGAACCACACCCCAGACATCATTCTTCATGATTGACTCATATTCCTCATTCATAGCATCCTTTCGTACTTGATGCTTCACAACTTCTTCGAACGATGAAGGCTCATTTTGAATGATAGTGCTCATAATGGTCAAGTATCCCTGATACCTGGTTGGCTTCTTAATATCACAGAAAGTCCCTCTGGGTGCAATATGTCCTTCAGCATCATCAAGTGTCCCCCTAAGCCATAAGAGCCTCTTCCTAGAAGAGGTAGGCTCTTGCAGAGGGGGATCAATAGGATCCATAGGTTCCTCCACATCAGGGATAGTCTCATCTTCCTTCTCATCCAACTTCTTGGTGTTAGCTTCTTTATCTTTCCTTAGAATAGGAAGATTGTCAACCTTGTTAAGAGCCATATCTTTGTCAAAGGTGACATCATGACTTATTTCGACTTCCCTTTGACCAACCACATAGATTCTATGGCCCTTAGAATTTTCACTATAGCCCACGAAGATTCCCTTCTTTCCAAACACACCCCATTTGTTTATTTTCTCTTTCGGTACATGAAAATATACGGGACTTTCGAAAATTCTAAAATGAGAGACATCAAGTTTCTTACTAGTGAACATCTCTTCGGGGGTCTTGGAATCCAATGCTTGATGACGACATTGGTTTTGAACATATACAATGATATTTGCAGCTTCAACCCATAGAAAATTTGGAAGCCTTTGATCATGGAGCATGGA